>JANZLC010000002.1:31907682-31922173 GCA_026413385.1 Erythroxylum gracilipes
CAACAATTAAATCTATCAAAACCTCAAAATTATTTTAACTCATGCTTAACCTAAAGAAAAATTTTCAGGGTCCAACAGGACCTCCCCAGACCGCATGTTTAGTAAGAATTTTACCATTTTGTTATTATTGTTGTTGTAGATGTTGATGGTTAAAAGGTTGTGGAGAGTTTTTATTGATAAGAAATCCATATGGATGAGATGGATGTATAGTTACATATTGAAAGGAGATAGTATATAGACCTTTTTTTAGTAAAGCCTCTCATTCTTAGTTCATCTTTCAATTACTTAATCTAAGGAGCTTAATTAAGTTAATAATGGTCTATCAAATTGGTGATGGTTCTTCATGTTTCTTGTTATATGATAATTGGACAGGGAATAGACCATTAATTAACTTGGCACGTTTATGGATTAGTGATGCCCAATAAAGTAATTATTTGAGTTAATTAAGCCATTTGATACTTACTCTCCTAATGCAAAGAGTAAGGATTACAATACATGCAACAATAATCTGAATGGACAATTCATAAACAAGAATTGTACGGAGTGGATAAGGTCTAGAGGCTTATTAGTGGAATGGTACAAGCTTATTTGGAATAAGAACCTTATGCGTAGGGACTTTTTTCTCTTACAGTTGGCAATTAAGAATATAATCAATACAATATAGAGATTACATTTTCTAAACCTCCAAAACACTTACATCTTGTGTGGATTGGTAGAGGAAATTATTCCCCATCTATTTTCTAAGTGCAACTACTTCATGGTGTTATGCAAACATATTAAAGACCTTATAAATTAAGACAACAATATGGTATCTTTCTAGAAAATAATACAATGGCTGCTACATAACCATAGCAACCTTTTTCATGAGGATCTAGTAGCCTATCTCATTGGCTTTTCTAGTTTTCTACATGTAATATGGCATAAAATAAATGCTAAACATTTTAAAAAATGAGACTCATTATGATTCGACTTTGAAGTTGACCCCTAGATTGCATAAAAAAGAAACTACTCTTATGTAAAAATTCTAATCACATAAATTCGAGCATAAAACATGCGTAAAGAATAGAGTAATAAAATTCCTTATTCACATACAAATCCAATGGTAGTAAATTGAGTAATGCATTCTGATTAATGGATGAAATTACATGAATTACATTAGTAAGCTTGTTCTACCTACAAATATGGTGATATCAAAAAGAAAGTTTACCTTATTTGTAAGTTTAGTAGGAAGGTAGGGAAGCCACATATGGTGAATTATAGGCAATATGCAAATTAATTCTAGCTACAGAGGCAATTCTGAGTGAAGCTAGGAATGAGAGCTTTAGGTTGTTTATAAAGACATCTCAGCTAAGTATGGAGCTTTCTGATTGAGGAGTAAATACCTACCCCAACTGAACACATGCTGATGGAGAGCATGTCTCCCACGTGTCTCTTCAAACCTTGTACACTTAGAGCTTAAGTTATGTTCTATGTTTTAATTACATACCATAGATTAGAGCTTATAAGGCTAAGTATCGTGAATAATTTTGTGGCATTTTTGATGTAATCTTTAGGATCTATGTCTAATATAACTCCCTTTATTACTAAGGAACTTTTTATTTTTCCAAAAAAACATAGTAGTATAGTCCCTATAGAAATGATAATAGAGTACTCTAGTTTTAGTAATTTTTTACAATTGATTTTATATGCTTGCATTTAAATTAAGGTGAATTTCTTATTTTATATTTTTATTCTTTGGATTACTTTGATTTCAAGGGTACCTTTGGTTTGTCATAGGAAGACAACATTTCATTTTTTAAAAAAAGAATATCTAAAGCTTAAAAGAATAATTTGTTGGAATAGAAGAGAATTAATTAAATAAGTAGCCCAAGATACATCAAACATATAACCTGAACCTATGAAGGGAGAGTACAAGTAATTATGGATTACACAAAGCCATCTCTTATTAAGACATAATCTAGCATTACTATAATGGAAATCATAATTTAGATATAATTGTAGAATGTATAATTCGATGGATTGCTAGACGAGGATCCTAATACATACATTTCCAATTTATTAGAGATATGATATGTTTAACAAAATGGGGAAATTAAAGACACCATCAGGTTGAGGTTATTCCATTTACATTGAGGGATTAGATGAAGAAATGGTTGAATGCATTACCTATAACATCAATTACTACTCAGGAGAGTCTGATGAAGAAATTTTACTAATAATTTATATCATCCAAGATAGCAAAGTAAATGAATAAATTCTCTTCGTTCTAATTTGATAATGATGCTCTATACAAAACTTTGAAAAGATACAAGGATCTACTAATGAAGTCCCTACACTATGAACTTCTTATATAGATGTAAGTCTAGACCTTTTATAATGATCTAGTCAATTATATGAAGAATATGATAAATGCTAGGAGGAATGTTAAATAATAAAATTTTGAGGTTGAGAATTTATAATTGCTTAGATAGTTCAAATGGAGGTAATAACAAGATAACTTGATAACTTGAACTCATTGTCAAGAATAATCTATGTAATTAGTTATGAATTTTGTGGGGGAGGACATCAAAGTATATAAAGTCAAGCTAGAAATACTATAGCAAAACAAGTGAAATAAGTTGATTTTATGGAGAGTTTATAAAGGAAAAATAATCCTTACAACAAAATGTATAATTCAGGTAGAGAAATCATCCAAATTTTAACTGGAGAAACTAATAAGAACAAAGATAACCCCTTCCAAGATTTCAACAATTGTGGCAAAAGAAAAGCATCTAAGTTTATAAGGGATGATGAGAGACTTCATGCAAGCAAGTACTTCTCAATTTTAAAATTATAAAGATTTTATAAGGAATTAAGAGGTTTAAATCAATCAATTAATAAAGGCAATAACTGAGAGACCACAAGGAACATTTCCTAGTGATACTAGAATGTGTGAAAGAGGTTGTCTTAAGGAATGAGGAGTTGACCAATATAATGAAAAAAAAGATTGATAATTAGGATACGAATGAAGATGATCTAGAAGATGGGGACCTAAAGGAAAAAAATTTAGAGACAAACTTAGATAAAAGTAACAGCAAAATCCTCTAACACTCCGTACTACCAAAGTTGGATAAACCAACACATTATTAGTGGTGTTTATATCAATAAGACATTAGATAATTAAGAGAAAATATCAATGTAATGTTTTATTTCATACTAAAAGTACTAGGATTAGGTGAACTAAAATCCACTAAGTGAGTAATGTATCTTACTGATAACTCGATAGAACATATAAGGTGGTGATGGAAAATAAAAGGCTTAGCCCAGTTCGACCAAGCTTTGGGCTAGACTTGTGCTTTTTATTTAAAAAAAATTAGGCTTTAGGCTAGGCTTGAGTTCAAGCTTTAAAGCCCAACCTAAACCAAAGCACAATTATATATATTTACAAACCTATTTTTAGGGTTCTCGCTTCTTCCATCCCTCTTGACTTTGTCGTCCCTCCTTAATTCTACCATCAATTGGAACATTTTTTCTTCTTCTTTTTACATCATTTTCCTCTTTCCTTCTTTGTTGTTTTCTCATTTCATCTTTAATATCTTCAATTAGTCTTATTTTCTTATTTCATATACTAGAAGGTCCACCTAATTATAATACATGGCATTTCAATTTATTTTGATCATTTTGTGATTATTTTTAATAGTTGAATTCAACCTATCAATTTTTCTTGGAATTAGTTAATGTTACCCATGAGGTTTTTGCTAGTTTTAATAGAAAGCCATCAATCTTGGGTTTCATTAAGGTGTTTCTTATTCACTGGCTTTGTGGAGAAATGAATGGCCTTCAACATGAACTTGTTGGGTTAACAAACAATAAGAATATTAAATTTGGCATTTGGTTTGGCTTAGGTTGGTCCAGTTAGATTTAGATGGTTCGAGTTTTGGGTTGCTCAAATTTTGCTCGAGCTCAAGCCTAGGCAATATGAACAAGCTTGATTAGGTTTTGGCTTGGGATTGAGCTATACGTATAGGGTCAGACTTGGCCAACAAATGGCCTAGCCCATTATCATCCTTAATCCTAGGTGTGTTAAAGAGAATTTCATGATAAAAATTAATAAGTTCATTTTTTTGCAAATTTTAATTCTAGATACAAAAAAGGATGGAAATTTTTTCTAGTCATATGTAAACTCTTTTTTGTTATAATAGGTGTGATAATAAATATTAGGGAAGGTGAATTAATACTTAGGACTAGAAATCAAGAACTCATGTTTTTAAATAATGAAACATTGTTTATAATTTAAAATGACTTGGGGGTAATTATTATAATATTTTGTAGGAAATCATTACGAAAGAAGTTAAGGTGCTAAGAAAAGTTTTTTAAAAAGTTAAGTCTAGGGAAAGTCAAGATGATAGATAACGACCTTTTAAATGGTAGTTTTTATGATCATAACGAAGAAGAAAGTAACGACATTTCTCTATAAATTAATCAAGTTTAAGATAAGAATTCAGCGAAAAGACTTTTTAAGAAGCATTTATTAAAAGGTAGTCCAACTAATTATTTTAATTGTGCTACTAAGAACCAAACTATATAATAACTTTTCATCTTTATAATCCCTAACAAGGGAATATAGCCACTGGATTATTTCCTAAAAGACTTTGATATATGGATGCAAGTTACAAAGGCCAATAGCATTCTTCCAAATCATATACGGATAAGGGAAATTAAATAGAAGATGTGCATTAGTTTCTTAATTTGTGAAACATAAAATATAATTCAGGTCATTAATGCCTCTTGTTCTGTCCAAGGCAATTAGCCTTTCTTTAATTGCAAGACACAAAGTAAATGAAAATCTTATGACAAGAAACTTATTCCACACAAGAGAATACCAACTTATAGTTAATGTTTGGTTCATGATCACATCCATACAAGACTTATTTATTTGTATAACTTTTTGTATTTTTCATATTCAATTTTTTAGGTATGTAAAGAAAAATAGATATAATCTTAAAATATTATAGATAATTTGGATTGAAAGATAAAAAGAATAGGCCAATAAGAAACTTAATTATTAGGTACACGATGCCTTTAATTATTGAATATGGCCTAAGACACATTTGTTTCCTAGATTATGTTTACATGTATGGTAAGAACAGACTGATCTATGATTCAGTGTATGATTGTGTCCCAAACCATATCTTAATATGAGTTTTCCATATTACCCCATTATTTAGAATATGACTGTGCCTTGAGTACTTATGCTTCAAATGGATTTACTATTTACATAAAGACCTTATCATAAAACCATGTCCCTAAATTTTTAAAAGGGGTAAGGTTCATACCATATCTTTAAATTTCCCTCAATTTCTCTTTATCTTTCAGTTTAAATCAAGTTTTCGAGAAAAACCTGTAAGTTTTTTGACATTTCTTGTAACTTTTCATCAAGAGTCACCAACTTTCTCACCTCAAATCCATATTTTGAAAATTTAGGGATCCAAACTTTCTTTTTAGGAATTTCACTATTTTGAGCTCTTTCTTTTGCCATTTTTTATTTTCATCCTTTAAACAATGCAAAAGAGTAAGTTCTCAACCGTCCACAAGCTGACAAACTAAGATTCGAGCAATTTAAGGTATGAAAAATAGTCAAGCACAAGCAAGCGAATCAACTTAGATGAAGCATCTTATAGTCACCTTTACCCAACTTTTGTGAAAGGTATATGTATCTCAAAGCCAGACCTTTTGAATCAAATATATATCCAAATTGGATTGCTTTAGAGGCATTTTTTGTGAAGTGAGGAGGTATATATATAAATTAGGAAAGAACATGTTCTTTGACATTGTTGAACATTTATATAGGTAGCTCTCATTAAAAATTTTGACTACTTTTAGGATAAATTAGAATGCCAAATTCGATATAATAAATGCAATTAAATTTAGGCTAGGAGAAATATTATTGAAATGTAACTTAATAATGTTGGGATACAAGGTGGCTTTTTATACTCAACTATATAGAAATGGAGGAGTACAAAAGCAATATAGTTGAATTCCAAATAAAGCTAATTAACCATATTCCTCAGAAATTTAAGATGTTCATATTAGTAGAAATAACTATTTATAACCCATCTCAGGATAAGAGCACCCACATCCTATCTTCAACCCTTACTTATCTATATAGGGTAAATTAAATATATGATTATTAACAGAAGGGAGAGTGATTGTGTGGTGATCCTTATAAACAATTTTTATCTTTAGTACATAAAGAGGAGGACGTGTAACCTACGTTATTACTTTATCAAATATTATAATAGGTGGACAAAAGAAAGAAGTGATCCATCTATGGAAGGACTTATTTGACCAGGCTTACAAAGAACCTAGATAGGTATGATACTTTTTTAAGATGACTATAGGTTATAGCATGGCTACTATCAACCTTAGCATGTTTAGGCATATAAGATGAGTTAGGAAGGTTTTCAGAGCTTATATTTTTTTTGGAAAGAGAGAAAGAGAGGCTAACAAATGGTAGGAGCATGAGAGAGCAGAGCTTCAACTAGCAATTGAGGTACCTCAGATAGAGGAGACAATGACGAAGAACAAAGATTTCTAATCGACACCACAAAATTTGTTATGGAAGAGGATTAACAGAACTATGATTGACATCAAGAATAAATAGTAAGGCATAATTACATCCTACAAAGGATTCAAAGGAAGATGAAGAAACAGGGACCATAATTGCTATAGATGGAGCAATGATTGTCCAACTACTTTCTGAATGTGGGTACTTCAAACAGCCTCCACAACCTTCAACAATACCAAAAAAAGAAAATGATCATGATGATAAGTCTTAAAAAATTGATCTTTTATTTTTTTTCCTTTACAACTTTTACATTTTAATAGTTTAATTTTTACTCATGAACAAATTTTTTTTATTTATATTATGTCATGTACTTTTTTAAGTATTTTATTTCAATAAATCTTTATTTCTATTAATTTCGTTAAGTATAAAGCTTACAAATGTTGCATCAAATTTAGGGCTAAAAAATCAGAACTTATATGAATAAAAGATAAAAATTCCCTTAATGACTATGCCTCTATATTAGGCAACCATAACTTTATGTTAGGAAAAATGTCTCGAGTTTAATAACTTAAAGAGGGGATGGGAAAACCAAATTCTTTCACTTCTCTATCTTCAATAGGAGAAGTGCCAATATAATTTACTCTTAATAGATGACTTTGTTACAAGCTTTTATAAGAAAAAGGACCTCAAATCCTTGATCTTTCAATACTTTTAGAATTTTATAAGCAACTCTATAAATCTCACCCCTTCCCATATAATAATTAAATCTTTCATGACAGACCCCTATCTTGAAATGACTAGGCAGCCTACCCGGCACCTCACTATGACCCTCTAATCGATATCTGATCTAGCTGGAAAGTTCCCATGGAGCTAAGCCTATTGCCTATTTTACCAAAAATCCTTAACTTAACATTAAAAAGCTATAAGCAGTGGAGTTTTTTAAAATCATTTTTATTAAAAATTTTGATAGCACAATGACTGTATTTTTACCTTCCCAAAATTTTCAAAAGCCCTGTAAAAGTTCAAAACACTTCTATAATCATCTTAAAATCCCCACTATAAATTTTGGACTTTAAATCCATTCATAAGCAATCTTAATAATCACTTCAATGATCTTAAAAATAAACTTAGACATGTTCATGCATTTAACTTTAAAACATTCATATACATGTGTTCTTTACACAAAATATAGTCCAAAACATATTCATAAAGATGCAAATGTTCATGAAAATATTTACAAGGCAAAAAGTCCTACACAACAGCACGTGACAAAGTTGACTAGTCATAAAGTGAAGTCCCTACTTCTGAAGCCCCTGAGTGTGCACTTGGGAGGTTTCATTTAAAAACATAAAAGATAGTGTGAGCTAAACGAGCTTAGTGAGTGCTAGAATTTCTATTCAAATCATATTTAACTATTTAAACCTCCCTAAAACAAATTCATCTCAATTTGCATAATTCAATATTTAATATAAAACATATATGCTTCCTGAAATCAAGTTTCTCAAATCACTTTTCAAATAAATAGTGATGACATTAAAAATGTCATGAATTTCTCACACGACGTAGCCTATCACTAACTTCTTTGCTATATGGTACCTTTAGGCATAAAGTTACAAAGCTAGTTTTGAATCGCTTACCCGCGATTGGTCACTAGTGATGGAGCTGGTTCCTCATTGCTTACCTGCACTAGGATAACCATTATACATTAGTAGTTACGAAGTTGGTTCTGCATCGCTTACCCGCAACTGGTTAACCACTAGTTACGGAGCTGGTTCTACATCACCGCTAGGATAACCATTATACATTAGTAGTTACGGAGTTGGTTCTGCATCACTTATCTGTAGCTAGGATAACCATTAGTTACGGAGCTAGTTCTACATCATTTACCCATACTAGGTTAACTGTTATATACCGGCAGTTACAGAGCTGGTTCTACATCGCTTACATTGCTTAGGTGTACTAGGTTAACTGTTATACACCAGTATATTGATATAGATAAAACTTATCGGTATATCATAGGCTAAAAACTATTTCCTTTTTATCAACCAAAAACTTCATCTTAATATCAACTTAAATCATATAAGATTTAACTTTTAAACTTCAATTCATATATTGCTAAAAACATAAAATTGTACTAGCAATACTCACTTATAATGCATCGTTAACATAAAACTCATAATCCATATTCACTTCAAGATATAATAGAAATCATTTTCATAAAATACATTAAAAATGCACTCACTATCAAGTAACTTTATCACCAAGCACATTTGCGCGTTTTATGCCTTTCCTTTACCTACACATGTGCATTTCGTTTGGGCATTTATTTCCAAATTTTGAAATAATACATTAACACTATAAATTCGGTTTAACCGAAGTCGAGATTAGTATTTAATCATCTAATACGTACGTTAATCGCATTTCCGTTTACTACTGAAAGCTGACCCATTGTTCTCTATTTCCAATTCTAACTTCAAAAGTCACTTAAAATTATATTTTTACCCATTCTAACTTATCAATTTCTTCAAAACAATATCTCACTTAATTTAATTCACCATATCATGATTATTTATTCTGAGTCACAGATATGGCCTATATCCAGAAGCTATACCTCCATTTTTTCCTTACTTTTCATATAGCAAACGTTTAAATTAGGCCTTGAGGTCTTCTAGACATTCGTTCCCCTATGTATTTAGTTTCCGTATCATAAAAAATTAGACCGTTTGAAGTTCTAATTCAAGGAACACACACAAAACATCACAAGCTACTCCAACACAGGGGCAACATCAGATCACCATTTTTAATCTCAAAAGCTAATATGATCCAGCTAGAACTAGGTCAGAGTGTCTTCTGGAATTTTTAGTACTATGTCTTATATTTCATATTCAATTGGAATTACCCAATTTGGAGGTCTGTAGGCCAAGTTATAGTCATAAAAAGGATGTCTAGTTCAAGTTATCCAAGAACTAAAAACAAACATTCACTAAACATAACTCTTTCTCTTGTCATATTCATCCCTTAAATGCTTCCAAACTTATTATCTACTCCATGGAAATTCAAAAATCATCATTTGTCTTGTACAAATATATCGCACTAAAAAGCCTCATCATTTATCTTTCAATCTTTTGGAAACACCTAGTCTTGATTAAGCTCTCTTCAATTCATGCTCCAAACCCCATCAAAAATCAGTTGCACCCTCCTATGTCTCTCTTTAGTCGAAACTTCACTCTTTCTTCTCTTCTTTTGCTTCTTTTTTTTCACTCTCACATATATGTTGAAAGAATGAAGCAAAATGTCTTAAGTTTTACGTTTTATACTCATTTAATGAATTACAAATGTCACCTTCCTATTTGTCATCACTAATGACTTATAAATCACATGTCATCATCTCATTGTTCTTCCTTAATGACTCATCAATCCACTAAGATTATGTAAAAAGGCCAAATTGCCCTAAAATTGTAACCCCCCACTACCATAGAGTATATGCCCGAACATCCAGAGGACATTTAAGAACATACCCTATGAAAATGACATGTTAGAGCAATCATGTTCACTTATTATGGCATCATAAAGTACAAAAGTATTCAAAAGACTAAATTTCCTCATTTCATTCACAAACATAAGCTTACGTTGTCATTACATTCTATAATCCATATATTTACATAACAAAAGCAACCATGAGTTTACTATTCTATACAAAATATTCTATATGAAATGAGAAACTAAGTAATCACATTCTATCTAAACTCCTTAGACATCAGCTGATCAGACCTTTGAGCCATTTCTTGCTTCCAAAATTGATAATGCTAGACTGCTACTAGATTGCCTTAGAAGCTAGGTCTCCTTAATAATTGAAAATCAACATTTGAAATTTTGATGAGTTTTGCAAAGTCATCAACGTGCTCACTCAAAACAAAACATAAACATCACAAGTGTATAACAAAGTTCAAACAATGTCTGACATCATTTAGAATCAAATCCCATATATCACCTGATCACAGTATACATCATATTTCAACAAGCCCATTATGAATACAAATATTTCATATGGTCATTTCAGAATAATCCAATCATTCATTTCAATCATTCATATCATCCATATGTACACAAACATAGTATATCATTATATCAACTCAATTTAGTCATTCTTTGCATATATATACATATGAATGTACTTGAGACTCCACTTTCATTTTTATTTTGTTATGACCGAGCGCCTATTTAATTGTCTCATATTTTTTATTGGATACCTGGATCATTTCAGATACTGTCTCGTACCCTTTAGTAGATACCGGGCTTATTAATCACTGAGCCTGTGGCTCTTTGTGTACATTTATAAGCTTTAAGCATTTTTCAGATTGGCCCCTCTAGTCATAACTCATTTATATTATCATATATATCAATGCCATGAAATGCATCTAGTCACATACTATGCCTTCAATCACTTTCACTCAATATGCACAATCATTTATCATATCCATCGGATTTGAGCCCGACATTCAACACACAGTTGATAACACATTTCACATTGCACATTCAATTTGAAAACTCTTCCAATAGAATCCCAAATATCAAATTCCTTAGACCATCAATGTCTATAATTATCATAATCATATAAGTAAAATTTTAATATATGATAGTTAATCAAAAACAATTCAAATATAGTGAGAAAACATCTAGGTTAACTCACAGTATGCTCCAGATAGCTATTGCCTTGATGAGCCAATAATGTCTAGATGTTGTTGATCAATTTGTGCTTCTATATCATGCGATACACACATATTTAGGCATCATTTACTTGTTTAATCAAATGAATACTCAATCATACACATGTATATGTGTTATGCTCAATGCATGCTCAACTGACTTTTCCCGGGTGTGTATCCTTAATCATAAGTCTTGATCATTCAAACATTATGGCTTATACATAACTTGTTTGCAATTTGATTATGCCTTAAATAAGTTTGATTACTCTAAATTCATCACTCATACATTCACCATTCCTTTTTTAAAGGCTTTATATTCATAAAATTTTCCCAATTTTCATTCATTTATACCTAGTTCACATTGTTCATATCCTTTGAAACACATTTGCATTCATAAGAACATCTTTATACCATTAACAACTCACACTTCCCAAATTCATATACATTGATATCAAAACAATCCATTCCTTAAGTTTTAACATCAATTAACGACATAAACTTATCAAACCTTTAACCACTTAATCCAAAATCAAACTAGGTTCATTTTTAAGCCTCAATCAAGTTCAAATACACTAATGTGAAGTGTCTTGTCCTTATGTGGTTCAATAATTGCACAAAACAAAATTTACCATGTTAAAACCTTGCCCACGATCATGGGGTACCTTCCCACGATCGTGACAGAAGCTAATGCATCTGCCCACGGTCGTGGGATGAGTGCCATGATCATGTACTACCTATTTTCCTACATCTTTCTAGATTTAAACACCTTCATTATAATTTCAAACACCTTCATAATAATCCTTAAATTATGCCTCAAGTATACCTTAATCATATGTCAATTCCTCACTAATCTCATCTCTAATTCTAACTCGAAATCATTCATTTGACAGCTTATAACTATTATCTTTCATGCATCAAAACAAAATAGAAACTATCCAATTCAAGTGTCAATTTCCAACACAATTCATCATCAACATCATATACAATTAATCCCAATTCCATCATCATAACTATCTATTATAACATGCCATAAAGAAAAATCTTTTACTTATTCTTCTAGCTCAAAATTACACCTTAAAGATCAAGCTAATTCAGCTCTCCATGCATGCAAAATCATCACAAATTCAAGATGAAAATAGGATGTTTCCAGTAAAGGTAAAATGATGATAGCAGATTATAGCTATCTTTAAGTGGATTTTCTTGTACGGATGGTAGAAGCTATGAGGGTTTCGATGGTAAGAGCAAGGGAAAAGGGAAGAATGAACAAAGTTGAAACTACTCCGGCAGAAGTTTGACACATTAGGTGCTAGGTGTCACCTTATTACCTTGACATATGTCTCTAGGCATGCCTTCCATTTGTCCCACAAATAAGTTGCCAAATGTCACTCAATTATAGGCTTAGTCATCCTAATTTTCCATGTGTCAATTTGTCTTACCATTGGGCATTTTTCCTATACCAAATGTACATTTTAATTCATTAATTTTTCAATTGAAACAATAAATTCCAAGTTTACTACTCATCAAACCAAAATGCAAGGCTTAAACAATACATAATTCACATCATGATCATTTTAAACCTTTCATACCCGGAATAAATCAATTGAGTATAAATACATTATTTGCAATGTGTACTAAATCATAATTCATATGTGTATGTTATTATTATGCATTTGAATGAAATGCAATTCATGAATTCTTAATGATATGACCATGTGCAACAATCTAAGGCTCTACCACTCAATATGAAAAACAAGCTATTACATAATTAGTACAAAATGACCAAATTGCCCTTTAATGCATTTAATTATCCAACTAATCGAATTAAATCCTGAAAACATTCCATAACTGTATTATTTTCAAATTGACCTTGAAATACTCTAACTAGGGTCAATTCTTATTAATTGGATACTTTAAAATTTTTTCGAATGGGTTTAAAATCATTAACAACCACTACTTTCCAAACAAGGGCATTTTACTACTAAACTTTCAAAACTCCTGAAATCCATCCTATAGGACATATTTTTGATCCGTTTCAGTATCATTAAACTCTAATACTTATTTAAGAGATTTTTTCATTATTTCAAGGTTAGGTCCCATAAAAATTCACTATTCTTCTTAAAATACTATTCATCGAACATGAAAATTTTTATTCAATGAAAGGAAAGTTTTGGGGTTTTACAGATGAGGCTACTTGGCATTATTGTTGCCCTCAACTTAGACATTATGAAGAATATACACATCGTATGTTGGAGATAGTTATCGATAAGTGAAATCTAACGATTGATCTTAATCAGAAGAGCAAGCAACTATGGGAGTAGAGGGGGATGCCTTTACATATTAGAGAAACCACTGAGAGAAGACTCCCATCATCATAAATAGGAGGAGCAAAGTAGCAGAATGATAGCTCAAATAGCACTAGCATGCCCAAGAGTCTGACGCTACCTCCATATTAGGATTACCTAAAGATTTTCATATTAGGGAAGTACATAGGAATGATTTTAGGTAGGTAGACCTCTATATGAAATGATCAATAGGAGCTAATAGTGTGCGTGTAGCAAATGTAGGCATAAGATTGATAGATGGAGGAGGTGCTATACAGGATGACATGTCACTTGGGACTCGAGATACCACCTTCTCTAGGCAGAGATGGGCCATTATCATCCACTATAGCAGTTGCACTTAAGAACACAAAGGCCCCGAACAGTCCCAATACACCGAACGATTGATCGCTAGAGAGGTAGTCTAGGATGCTCCATAAGGGTTTTCTTTTATTCTTTTACTTTTATGATATTGCATATGTTGGAACCCGATCTCAAAACCGGATCCCAACCGGAAAAGCGGAATCAAAAGTAAACGAAAGAACGAAAACAAAACAAAGCGGAAGAAACTTACGGAAACGAAAAACGAAAACACAAAGAGCGAAAGCAAAAGAATGGATGCAATCAAAAGCGGAGTTAACAAACGCGCGCGCAAACAAATGAAAGGCAAACGAAACACAAAAGCGAAATGCAAAACAAACGAATCCGACATCCGAAGCGAACAAGAAAACTGTCGCGTTGGAAAATCTTAGACTAAGCCAAACCCGAAAACCGGTATAAATTTTTTTTTCATTCTTAGCCAATCCTTTATCAATCTTATCCAAAACGAAACCATTTGCAAATTCAACCATTCTAATCTCACTATCCTTTTCCATAAGCTCAAATCACTCTTAATCATGCATATCTGAATCACATCTTTA
>JANZLC010000002.1:31922273-31944115 GCA_026413385.1 Erythroxylum gracilipes
GCGAGTGCGTCGCCCTCGCGAGTTGGCGAGGTGGGATGTTACAGGTTATACATTACTTACCCATACTAAGTTAACCGTTATACACCGGTATATTAATATTAAAACCTATCGGTATACCTAGGCTAAAAACCATTTCCTTTTTATATTAATAAGTGTAAAACCTATCGGTATACATAACATCATCTCAATATAAACTTAAATCATATAAGATTTAAGTTTCAAACTTCAATTCATATATTGCTAAAAACATAAAATTGTACTCGCAATATTCACGTATAATGCATCATTAACATAAAACTCATAATCCATATTCACTTCATGATAGAATAGAAATCATTTTCATAAAATACATTTAAAATGCACTCATTGTTAAGAAACTTTATCGCCAAGCACACTCACGGGTTCTGTGCCTTTCCTTTACTTACACAAGCGCATTTTGTTAGTCATTTATTTCCAAATTTAGAAATAAGACATTAAAACTATAAATTCGGTTTAACTGAATTTGAGATTAGTATTTAATCACGTAACACGTACGCGAATCATATTTCTGTTTACTACTGAAAGCTAACCTATTGTTCTTTGTTTCCATTTCTAACTTCAAAAATCACTTAAAATCATATTTTTACCTATTCTAACTTATCAATTTCTTCAAAACACTATCTCACTCAATTTAATTTACCATATTATGATCACGCATGACGAGTCATAGTTATTGCCTATGTCCACTTTTTCCTTACTTTTCACATAACAAACGTTCAAATTAGGCTTTGAGGTCTTCTAGACATTCGTTCACCTATGTCTCTAATTCCATATCCTAAAAAATCAGACCATTTGAAGTTCCAATTCAATAAACATGCATCAAACATCACAAGCTGCTCCAACGCACGAGTAACATCAGAGCACCATTTTTTTAATCTCAAATTCCAATATGATTCAACTAGAACTAGGTCAGGGTATCTTCTAGTAATTTTTAGTACTATGTCTTAGGTTTCATCTTCAATTAGAATCACCCAATTTGGAGATCTATAGGGCAAGTTATAGTCAAAACAAGATGTCTGGTTCAAGTGATCTAAGAACCAAATACAAACATTCACTAAACATAATTCTTTCTCTTGTCACATTCATCCCTTAAATGCTTCCAAACTTATTATCTACTCCATGGAAAGTCATAAATCATCATTTATATTACATAAATCTATCCCACTAAAAAGCCCCAAAACTAGAAATTTAGGTTAGGAAAACTTGCAAATTTATCTTCCAATCTCTTGGCATTTGATGAGTACCTCTACTTGATCAAGATCTCTCCAATTTATACTACAAAACTATGAAAAATGGTAGCTGCACTCTTCTTCTCCTTCCTTGGATAAATGTACCTTCTTCTCTCTTCTTTTCTCCCTTTTGTTTGGTCTCTCACGTTTATATTCAAATGAAGACAAAAGTCTTGCTTTATTCTTTTTAATGTTCATTTAACGGATTCCACACTTCACCTTCCTATTAGTTCTCTTCTAATGACTCATTCCTCTACTAACACCATGTAAAATAACCAAATTGCCCTTTAATAACATGTAAAAAGACCAAATTGCCCTTTAATGTCATGTAAAATGACCAAATTGCCCTTTATTGACATATAAAAAAACCAAATTGCCCTTTATTGAATTTAATTCATTAACTAACCGAATTAAATTTTGAAAATATTCCAAAACTGTCTTGCCATCAAATTGACCATGAAGTACTCTAATTAAGGTCAATACTTCCTGATTGGATGCTTTAAAATTTTCGAATGGGTTTAAAATCATCAATACCCATTACTTTCCAAAGAGGGCATTTTAGTCATAAACTTTTAGATCTCCCGAAATCCATCTTATATGACTTATTTTTGATCCGTTTCAATATCATTAAACTCTAATACTTATTTCAGATATTTTTCATTATTTCGAGGTTGGGTCCCACAAAAATTCACTATTCATCAAAATACTATTTATCGAACTTAAAAATTTATATTCAATGAAAGGAAAGTTTCAGGGTTTTACATTTCATCCTAAGGTTATAGGACCTAACAAGGGAAATAATCACTAAGATGGTCTTTTAATTCTTATTTTTAGTTAAACTTTTCATGGAATTCAATAAGACCTTTATCTGCATGATTCTTAAGGATCCTAATCCATTCAAAGATGTAATATTATAGACTAATATCTTATTGAATTATATTATACAAAATCATCTTTAAAATGATTGCTTCAAGGCTCAAAGCAACTCTCAAATCCTTTGTTGATCTAAGCCAAGGTGTATTCATTCATAGTATATGTGATAATATTTTCTTAGGCCAAACTATCATAGAGATACTAGTATAGAGAGTGATACTCTAAAAATTGATTTTTAAAAAGGTGTTTGAATCTAGAAAATGGAGGTTTCTTTTTGAAGTGCTCAAAGCTTTTAGGTTTCCAAATGACTTCACTACTTGGATTCATTAATATGTATCCACTGCCTCCTTCAACATTCTTATCAATGGTAAACCAATTGAAACCTTCAAGGGTGAAAGGGATCTAAGACAACAAAACCCCCTATCCCGGACCTATTTATCATATATATTAAAGCTTTTTTAAGATTAACTAAGAGAAAAATCAATTGTTCAAATAATTTCCAATACCAATTTAAATGCAAAGATCTTGAAATCTTTAATTTCACTTTTGTTGATGATATCATTATGTTATGTATAGAAAATGTAGACTCAATCAAGGTAGACCTAACTCCTTTGACACTTTTTAGACTGTCTTTAGGATTAACATTAACCGGAGAAAAGGCAGACTCATGTCTTCAGATAGAATTGAGAGTTTTGTTTCTTCTGTTACTAAAAGCTTAGGGTTTCAATTACTAAAACCCCCTTTAAGTATTTATAAGTACCTTTTTTTCCACTAGACTTACCTACTATGATTACCAAGCCCCAATAATGCTATTCATAAGAGAATTAGTAGTTAGAGCAACAAGTTTTTGTCCTTTTCAAGTAAATTATAACTAATCAATTATGTTTTCTCTAGCTTGTAAGTTTATTGGTGTGCTTGTTTATTCCTCCCCATCAAGTTCATTAAAGACATTGAAAGGCTATAAAAGAAATATATATGGAATGGAAGCTTGAATAATAATAACAAAGCCAAGGTTAAATGGACGGACGTGTGTAAGTTTAAAGACCAAGGTGGCTTAGGTATCAAAGTAATCAAAACTATGAATAAGTTCCTCTTAGCCAAAAGAATATGGAAGCTCCATATTGGCCAAAAATGTTTATATTTTAAATTTGTTAACTCACATTTTCTTAGAGGTAATAGTTTTTGTAAAGTCTAACCAAAAGCAAATACTTCTTGGTCTTTGCTTCATATACTCAAGATAAGGGATAAACTAGATCCTAGTATTAAGAACATTGTAGGATATGAGGGATAAAACTTAGTTTTATATAATATCTAGCATCCTTTAGGTCCCTTTTATTCTAAATTCCTTTAACATGATGCATCGCATTTCAACGTTCTCTAAAGTGAATATGTTCATTAGCAACACTAGATGGTCTTGGCCCTAACACCACTCAGGTAGTTGCTCCACTGCCTTTAGCAGCATGCCCTCTATTAGTCGATTAAACTAAATTTGATAAGATCACCAAGCCAAATCATAGTTCAGACACACTCACTAATAAGTCCTATATGAAACTCTTTAAAATGCCAAATCCCAAGGTGCCTTATTTATACCATTTTTTCCTTGTTTTTATCTATTGTTTCATTGTTTTGATTATGATTTGTGTCTAAATGCTTTTATATGTTTAGATAGAGAAAACTCTAGTTCTTATTTTTATATGATTGATTTGTTTTAATTTATGAAATGAGATATATTTGTGTGAGTTGCCTTTTTATTGATGTTAATCTATAATTTAGTTATGCTAGCAACTAACTGTAATTATAATTTACTTATGGATACGTCAATAGAGTCTATTTGTGACGGACCATGATATAGGCAATCGGGGTTGAATAGGGTTCTTGCGATAGGTCTATGTGATCTTTTAGTGTCAAGATGAAACTTTTCATAGGATTTCACATATCAAAATGCACTCATATGTATAAGTAATGTTTTAAAACTAGTAATATAATTTTATAATATAATTTTGTCATATTCAATAAGCAATGACCAATGATAATCTCCATTTATCAGTCTCAAAATATTTTTCATCTTACGATGATATTTGCATATTTAAATTTTCAATCACCATGTCTATCTAACCCAACACTTCCTGGCATTTCTTCTAATATTATATGCATATATAAAAGCCAATTAATTATAATTTTTGGGATTATACAACACCTAGAAGAATAATGAGTAACTATATATATATATATATACACACACACTACATTAAGAGAATTAATATTGACTTTTGGGATTAATCAAACACCCATTGGAAGTGAGGAACTTGAAAGCTTCCTTATAATTGCTTCTCTAGCGTGTCCATATAGAATGGTCATACTCATATCTAATGTCTAATTCAGTAATTTGGGATTACAAACATTACCCTTTTAGGTTTTAATTATTAAGCCTAGATATCTATCGAAAAGGGCAATCAAATGCCCCACCTATCAAGAATCATGACCTGGATAGAAACATAAGGTTTGAACACTAACATCAAATTAACTAAATCTATCATAATTAGTCTAAATTCCACCTACAATAATGAAGATCATTTCTCTCACACTTTTCTAATATTTTTAAATAAATGTTAAAGACCCTTTTTCTATAGAATTGATTAACAAATTTAATGTGATACGTTCACTTGATTTCCAGGACAAATATTTTCAAAGTGGGGGCATTATACATGTAATGTATGTTTCAATTATTCGTCACTAAGTAAAAGACACTGGCAAAGTTCTTTTTCTCCTTTTAAATATTTATCTTGTCAGAAAGTGGTACTAGGATTTAAAGTATTAGTATTTAATTCATAATGGACAATAAATAATTTAAGCAAGCTTCTCTCTTAATGGTTATCGATTCAAGACATTGGTGACCTAACATAATAACATTCCTTACGCCACCATAATTATTAATTGAATCTCACTCAAATGAAATATTTAACATATACAATTTACCGTATTAATATGATATTTACTTGGTTACCTAAGTTTGGAAAGTAACTATCCAAAGGTGTCATTTCAATAGCAAATACAGAGAAACGGCGTCGTGGCGTCAAATGATTGCGATGCCACCCCTAGTGTGATTCCGTTGAAAAATTGGACTGCTAAATAAATAAATTAAAAAAATGTTACGGCTCTCACTCAAATTAATCGGAGACCGATACGCGTATAGACTGTAAACAGAAGAGCTGTGAGCTGTCACCTCAGGAAGCAACATAAGTCCACTCATTCAATTTAATAGGCGGCAGCCGCCGGCCCATTATCAGCCTCCGACCCCATCACCCATACTTTAACCTAACCCCTCAAACAAAATATAAATAATTCTTTATGAAAGCCGCTTCTTTGCTTTTCCCATATTACGACCATTTATTTTAATTGAAAGGATTTGGTCGCGTTCATTAAATTGGGGATTTTGTACGTCAAATCGGTTAGCGACAAACGTGGCGCATTTGTGGGCAATCTCCTGTCAAACGGGTCCCATTTTAGGGCACCTTCTTTACTCCAACACGCCGACTCTCCGGCGCAACTGTCTGTCCCTATCGGACACGTCGCCCCCCTTTGTTGATACGCGCCGTACTTTTCTTTCTAATTCATAAAGCCTTAGAAGTCATGGTTGGTTTAAACCGGCTTTTGTTGTTGTGTCATGTCATGCCCTTCCATCATCATATCCTTTTACTATCTTTTCAAACCAAAATAACTTAAACATCCCTTTTACGGTGTTGTTATGATCACCACAAAAACGGGATTATTGTGTAACTTCATTCATACAACGACAGTTCAACACTTGAATTTCGAAACTAATTAAGCGTTAGATAATTGTTACAAGACGGCACTTAGTTTGGTACCTATGACGAGAAAATTAAAGAAACAACAATTTTTAAAACAAAGAAGACAATAACCACCAGCGGCTTAAATATTAAAAGTCTGAACGCAAGACAATTTAACAACTTGATAGATACCAAGTGAACGATTACGTGTTAACTATTTAACAACTTGATAGGTACCAAGTGAACGATTACGTGTTTAACGGAAAGCCAAAGAACTGGAATAGGACATTAATTTGACCAAAGCTATTAGTTAATTATGTTTTTTTTTTTAATTTTATTACAAATGGAGGTGAGCCGTGGGGTGGGGGTCACGTTTAAGTGACGTGATCATTAATGTTCAGTAAAGCAATTGCGAAAAGCGATAAATTTGGGAAAATGCGAAATCTTATGCAGAGATATCGTCTACAGGTGACTGGGACCCACCTAGAAAAGCGGCAGCCGCGGTTACGTAGGTCTTCCTGTTTTGTCTCCATACCACATCCTAACCCTTCTTTTGTCATTCTTGTTTTACGTTTAAGATAAAATATAAAAAGACACCGCCACTCACTGTGCTCAAGGATCGGACGGCTACGCAACACGTGCAACCCAACACGAATCTCTAGAAGTACAGTCAACATGGAATAACCTTTCGGTCTCCTTCCTAGTAATGCGTCCGCCGTTGTTGTCTACTCACGCGTTTTCGTTTTTAAATATTTTCTTCAAATAAAACCGACTATTTTTTTTATATAATTTAAAGACGGAATCACTGAAGAAACGAAGACGAGAAGTACAAGCTGTAAAAACTGAAAAGTAATTGTAAGCGCATTCACGAGCGTAATTGGGGGCCAGGAAAAACGGTTGCATAAAAGTAAAACAAAGAAATGCAAGGCATAAACATACAATACAATTGTTCGCACCGCCTTTTTTGGTTGCACCGGTCGAAAGCATGATCATGACTGCTCCATTGCAGTTTTTGACTGTTTCTTGCACCCAGACGGTGGCATCTGTCCCCTTTAACAAAACTGTCTGTTTAGTCAAATTATGGCAGTCATCAATCAACTTTGAGTGAACGAGCAAATAATTTACGCGATATTATTTGATTAGAGGTGGGCAGCTCTTAAGTAAGTGCTTTTATAATTTTGAATGAACCCAATGAGGTTCAATTAGGCATAGCCTTCAACCTACTTGCATAAAAGATATCATAGGATAGAACCTCAATCATGGTCAAGTACCCAAGTTAAGCAAATTGGAGTACTAGACAGGACTAGCAAGAAAATGTTCCCTTCTTTTTTTCAATCAAACGCGCAAGTAAAGTTTGTGACCAAATTGCTTTCAGTAGCTGCAAAGGCAGCCAAGTTGTTTTCTTTATCTTGATTCTTTCAAATTAGGAAAGCTGGCTGGTAAAGCATCAAATTCTACTTTAACCAATCATGAAAAATTAAACGTAACCCAGGCAAGGCAACAGATTGTTCATCGAGAATCTGCCACGTTTTAGCTAGTCTACGGCGCTAGTTCTATTACCGCCCCTTTGGATTTTAATGGCACAAACTTGGGGAAAGGAGCCCCCAACAACAAAACGTGGATGTCCCCCTGCCAACGGGACACCACACCACCAGATTTAACAAATCTCGGTGACTTTTTCCGGAGGGCAAAGTTCATTAGCAAAATCGAACACAAAAGTGGCAAGAACCCAGGACTTGAGATAGTACAAAACAAAAACTAGTATCGATGTTAAATCAATTGATTAGATAACAGTGGGAAATTAGAAAATTTCTCCTCTGCAAAAAAAGAAACATCCTTGTTTAGGTATTCACAATGAGCAGCTTCAACCATGTGATCAACAACCCAAATGGACCACGTTACAAGCCTCACTCACTTCCTTTCGTTTAATCTTTTCGTTAAAAAACATGTATTTATCTACGCCCTATCTTATTTCCTACTTCAGAAAACAAGACGAAATTAGGATCCGGAAGAACCAAAACATTATTAGAAACGGTTCAAAACTCAAAGAGTTTCTGGCTCCGGAGGATAGTTGAGATCTAGATCCAGAACTCGCTGCCTAGGCTTGATGACGTCATGATGGTTCAAGTCGACGACGGATGATGAATCGGAATCACTCTGGACCCCACCACCGCCACTACAGAACACAGCTCGATGATGCTGGTGATCAAACATCATCCGATGATACTGACTCTTCATCAACGGAGCCTGGGAAAAGACACCACCGACCGCCGTCATCGGTTGAAACGGAAATCTAACGGCGGGTGGAGGAGGTCCGAGGTTAAGATCTAATGGTTGCGACTCGATCATCACGGCCGGCGTCTCTCGACTTGACGACTCAACAGTACTGCTCTGGCTAGGACTTTGGTTGTTCTCATACTTGTGGTTGCTAACAACAACATTATTATTAGTCTCCGCCGGAAGTGGGAAATTAGTTTTGGCCTTGGCGCCGCGGAACTCACGTGCGGCGGTATCGTAGGCGAGGGCGGCTTCCTCCGCCGTGTCGAATGTGCCCAGCCAGACGCGGCTCTTCTTACCGGGATCTCTGATCTCAGCGGCGTACCTCCCCCATGGCCTCTTCCTTACTCCTCTGAAATGCACCTCCTTAACTGCTCCGTTACCGCCGCCGTTAGTTTTGAAGGCAGCAGCCGTTTTGTCCCTTGGTGCCATTTGATTCACTTCTTTCCTTGAGCTGTTGCAGGCTGCTTTGTAAGGGGAAACAAAATTGTGGGTGGGGACGTTTGAGAAAGGGCAGTAGTGAGGAGGTGGTTTTATATAGAGAGGTCATGGTGAGAAGATAATTAGCAGTCAACGCCGCGTTTGACTGAGAGGGGCTGCTGGCGAGTGGAATTAGATAATTATTATTAGGCGCGTGGGAGTTAGAACAAAATGGTTGAATAAGTTGTCGGCATATTCTGCAATTTCGCCGCGTGACTTGGATCTGTTTTTTTTTTTCCTTAATTCCCACGCGCCTCGAACAATTGCGCTCTTACCTTTTGCAGGCCGCGGCTTTATCCTTTGAACCGCTCTCCTTCCAGTTACCCAATAGGAAACCGACACCAGCGTCACTGTCCGTTTGTTGAGTGAGTGCGTGAAATCTCAAATCCTGTCTGAATCTTCATCCCACCGAAACACCTCCTAACCACGTGCACTACACGCCCCGGCTTGCTTACTTTGCATCCCCTTCCTTTTACCGTCTATCAAAATTGTCATAATTCTGTACTTAATATTACATATATATACTTTACCCATTGAACTTTAAAATTGGTTTAAAAAAAACTGTCCGAATTTCAACCATCCATACTTACTGTCTATGAAGTACACGTTTTAGTTAGGGCAACATCTTTTGAGCTTTGAGATACTTTATTTTTATTGCCTTGTTAAAATTTCCGAATTATCATCACATAAAATTTATTTTTTTAAAATTTTGATATAACGCGCAAATGTAACAAAATAAAAATCAATGTTTAAAAAACTAAATTGAAAGTTAAACCAATAAAATAAAATGTTTAAAGTTTAAAATATTCAATTAATATTAGACAGTCATAAAATCGTTTCAAAATTAAATAAATTTAAAGAATTTAAAATATGATCGAATGAGATTGTCTTTAACTTTAAAAAATTTAAAATTTAATTTAAAATATTATTAAATAAAAATTAATTGACTTATTCTAATTTATAAGAACTTATTACTTTATAAAATTGACCAATTAATTAATAAATTACTCAACTTTTAACAACAAAAATTATTAAATAAATTAAACCGAAAATTTTGACGGTTTAATATTTTTACAATTAAACCGATCAAACCAGTTAGATTTTTTAATCACCGGTAAAAATAATATAGCTTCGTTTTGCAATTTTATAATCCATACAACTATTTGTCAAGTTTCATCTACTGATTTGAGTTACAAGTGTGTTCTCAAATAGTTACAAATATTATAGAAAGTTTGATCGAGTTCGTCTATATCTTTTGAAAAAATTAATATGTTTATATTTAAATCTTATTTATCGAAATTTAATTTCCATATACTATTATAGTGGTAGATCTTGTAAATATTTGTAAAGATCAAAGAGCTGATATTAATGGGGTTATTCCGTTTTCATAATCATATAAAATCACTTTTTTTTTTTTAGTTTTGTATATGTATGAATAGTTAACATGGGATTTTTTATTTATAGCCATGATTTTATTTTCTTTTTACAAAATATTTTTTCAATACTAGCTTTGTTATTCGAATCACCGAAGAAAGTATATATTAGGAAACTAATTCAAATTCATTATATGTGAGTGACAATTGGCAACTTCTCCGACACTTCGACATGTGTCAAGAAAAAAGTGGCACCGATCTTGATACGTTTGTACGTGAATGTGTACAATCAATTGCAAGAGCAAATGATAAGGCAACGGCTGCTATCTATGTGAAACTGTTGTATAATCTTATACTTAATATGTTTATACATAGAGGCTCTGCAAAGTTGACAGTAATCGGCATGACATATATCGAATGGTTCGAAGGCTGTTGGTTTTTCTTGTATCAGAATGCTAATATTGCAAAATATCTCATTCTTTTATGATGTAATAGTGATAAGGCGAGCAAATATATTTATTTCGTTTATATATATATATATATATATATATATATATATCTTAGATTGCAAATTGCGAAAACCAGATAGCCTGTACTTTTGGTTGGCCATCATGCAAAAAACATGCGAGGCTTAGTAATAGATTTGTTCCCTCAATCAATGGAAGATATTAATTAGCGTTTCATACAAGAATGTCGTACACTAAGATTTTATTGGTTTTTTGGAAGTATATATGTTTGATTTCTTTTTTTTCCCCCCTTGATAGGGACACTAATTTTAATAACTAAAAATATTTAAGCCTCAGGATAGGATCCTATTTGCTTATGTGGTCCATATAAACACCTCTATTGAATAACTTGTCGCATAGGGAAGCACAATGATTAGAAGAAACTTAGAAGAAGAAGAAGAAGAAGAAGAAGAAGAAGAAGAAGAAGAAGAAGAAGAAGAAGAAGAAGAAATGTCTAGAACCTAGAATATAAGATCTAAAATTTCATTCAACTCTTAATTAGACTAGCGAAAACAGTAGGCTAAAGAACATAATAAACAAGCATAAGTAATTATAAAAAGAAGAAAAGAAACAGTAAGCAAATACTTTATATATGCATTTGTAGGATTAAATGGTCTAATTAATGTTTGTTATCAAATAAAAGAGATAAGCCTCAGCTCTTTATCTGTTGTCGTCAACTGAAAGGCGAAAAGAGAATATTACCGGAAAAGCAAAAGATAACTTTTCTTTCTGAAAAATTAAATAAATTGATAGATAAGGAGGAGGTCGCAAGCTTGGAGCCAACAATTCCAGCTTACTAGTTACAAGGAATAATACAAATACATACGTTACGCGGAGAAGGGATGGCCAAAAGATAACATCGGTGGTTGATAATAATGTAGCTCGATAGATACCAATAGAGTAGTATGACCCATACACAGATAGGACCACGCATACCATCTATAATTATTGCTCCTCATGTTTCCAGGAACAATCATTCCATAAAACCCAGGCATGGTCATTAATTTAGTGCCAACAAGCACCCAATCTTAAGCTGCAAAATCGGTTAAGGAAAAAGATAGTAATCGTGATCTTGATGATCATCATAGTAACTACAAACTAAATTATCTAAGTAATTAATATAAATTATTTGTTAGTGAGTAAGAGTAATTTAAATAATATAAAATTTAATGATCATGAAATAATAATAATTATGTAATTAATCAATCAAATCTAAAGTATTCCTTTTTTGTTTTTTACATATTGAAAAAGAAAAGTCTTGGAAATATTGGTACTTAAAAGGTTGTTATGAAGACTTGGGATTGTCGATATCTGAAAACATTATATATTTTCATCCTAATAATTAGACTATTAGTTTTCATTTTCATATAGTTTTCGGTGAAGTTGATGCAGAAGATTGGTTGTTAAAGGTAACGAAGGAATAAAATCATGGGGCCGGCTTTAAATGGACATGTGTGGCAAGGAAACGTAGGGAGGCGGCCGTCATGTGTTATATATGTTCATTGGAGACAGCATTTATTGATTTGTACATTTATTATATATATATATATATACACACAGATGACGGCCGCCTGCCTACGCTTCCTTGCCACACAAGTCCATGTAAAGCCTGCCTCGTGATTATATATAAAAAATATCATTGAAACGTGATCCACGTTTTGCGACTATAGCAGCTAGTCGTCATTTAAACGAAACCTTATTGCAGCAGTATTTCAAAATGTGATAAGCCGGGTGATATGATGGAGCCTAATGTGACGTTGTCTACAGGAGGATAGGCTGATGATAAATTCCACTCTTCATGTGCTCCACACATTAATTGCTTTCTTTTGTTGTTTTACGAAATGTTGAATTGATCGGCCAACTCCCTCCTTCTTCAGACAAGGCGATAGTGTCATGTGGAACTAGTTCTTTACTTAGGCTTCTAGACGTGATTTGCTTGAAATATGTACATGGAAGTCCTTGCTGCTACTTGTTGATTGTTAATCTCATCCCAGAAGAAAGAGAAGGCAATTCTCTAAGTTTTTAAAATTCCAAACAAGTTAACTTCGTCTTTAAATAATTTTAGAAGGCCAAAACTGATTGAAACATAGGAAGGAAAGGTGGCACTTATACAAATGTAAACCTCGACATGCGTTTTACAGTTGAGAGTGGCCTTTCCTAGATCTTCCAATGAGCATTAGCTAAACAAATGTCGAAGATGTGAAATCGTGTGTTCATGCTACGTACGAACGCCGTCCATTAAGTGAACGCTTTAGTTTTACTCCTCATTTCTTTTTCGGCTGTAACCCAACAACTCTTTTGGCTTGTTTTTAACAATATTGTTTCATTTCCTCCGACTTGAATGATGTGCATGTCCAAAACACCACACTCAAGCAGGCTTAGAAAAGCTTCGAATCCGTTAAACAAGCTGGCGGGTTCAATTCATGGTAGGAAGAATTCAATTTTTAACGTGTAATTTAAATGTAAATCCATGAATTCAACTTTAAAAGTGATTGTTGGGCTAAAAAAACTAAAAACGTTTAATTTTTGTAACAATTAATTTTCCAGAGTCGTGAATTTCTGGTTACTCTTTGTTCAAACGTCTATCATTCGTTTTTGGCCTTATTAGGCTATTATTTGCTACAAATGATTTGAGTCTAGAAGAGATGGTTGGTTAAATCTCTAGAGGCGATGTATAAGTCTCTAGTTTTACATTTAGTCAACTATGAAGCGCGTCTATGCTAGAATAAACCGCGTTGTTTTAGTTTTAGTTGTCGTTATCTGCTCTCACCAATGATCCACATGCTTAAAAGTCTCTGGTTCTTCGTATTTATTAACCCAAACATAGCTATTATAAGTGTAACATCAACCAGCTCTACTTACCAAAATTTTGTTTGAAGTGATCAAATTTAACCCGATTATCAATGGCCATTCTCGCTAGAACGAAAGGACCATTTTCTGGATGAACTCTGTAACCATGGTATGATATTAATTTACGAACATGCTCAAGCAGTGTGAAGAGGCGGGCCATTACATGATCAGCCTTTATAACTATATTTTGCGTTGTTACTGAATACGAAGCAACCATATCCCAGTTCTTCATAAATAAATTATATATGTGTAATAGTAAAAGATACCTGCGAAAATCATGTCATATGATAGCTGTAATATTTTAGGACATAAAAGAAAATTCATTTCTATAGGCAAGTACAAGATAAGGGAAGTTGATTTTTTGAACTAAAAGATGCAAATTTCTTTTGTGGTTTTATTTGATTTAGAAAGCACCCTTATAATCTAAAATTACAAAAAAAGATGTTATATTACATATTATTAAAGTACTTTTCCCTCAATTTTTTTGGGTTATTTTACAAAATTTGTTATTAGAGAATTATGTTAGAGGAGTTATACAGTTTGTTTCACATGTTTAATAGTCTTTTGAGAACATAAATAATTGAATTAAAATGTGTCAAGCATTACAACTACTTAATGAAAAAGCAGCATAGTTGACTAGCTATTATTTAAGTAATTTATGGAAAATTAATGTTAATTCATCTTCACCACTTGAAATGTATATTACTAATAGGACTGATTTTTTATATTTTTATCCCAAACTCCACTCATTGTTATCAGTATGGTCTAACTAAAGGGAGCCTCTAATTGTTAGTAATGAGTAGATTGCATATGGGGTGTATTTGAAAGTTAACAAGCGCAATTTTATCCCTTTAATCAAATCATAAAGCAAGTTGCTCATCTGCATATTTTGGTTAAAGACATGCATTTGATTTCACTCATTCCATAGCTATATACTATGTTGCTTAATGAGATTTTGTATGCCAATTGATCTCTTTGACTTACTGCTCTGTAGTGGCAGCTCCACTCAATGATATTTTGCCTTGGGAGTGTTAAGATTACAAAGTTGCATGATGTTCTTCCATAGATAGGTCGAGTAGCAATAATAATTGAAGAATAGGTGATCCAAAGTTTTATCTTCTAATCTATATGATATACATAACACTATTATGTTGAGGAATTTGGTTATCCTGTCTAAAGTAATTAACCTTCCTTTAATTGCAAGCTACTAAATGAATGGTGCTAGGGGATAAGCTTGATTGAACCACAACAATCTATGCCAAATAACTTTCAAAGTATAAGATCTAAATAAGGATCTATAAGATGAGTTGGTGTACATGCCTGATGTATTTTTGTGATCAATCGGTGGAGTGGTATTATATCCAAGTGACTATAACTAACTTCTAAACATTCCTTGATAGTGACATTGTGAGGGATAATGCTTCTTAAAGGAACACAATTATCCAATTATATCAAGAAGGCCACTTTGATGTTAGTTGTCATACTAAAAGATTTAGCTCCATTTCCAACCTTATGCTTAAACATTTTCTTTAAACTTAAGGATATAGACCATGGTCCATGATGAGTTTGATTTAGGTTGCATCCAAAAGCTATCTTCCTTTAAGTAATAAGATGTATCCATTTGACCTATAAAACTTGTTTATCACTTAAAAGTATTCCATACTCTTTGATCACAAGTGCATTGTTTGTGGTTATAAAATATATTATCCCCAATCCTCGTTCATCCCTTAGTAAGCATATTTTTGGCCATTTATTTTAGCCTTATAGTTCCTTAATATATCTCATGAATATAGAAAGTTCCTTAGTAACTTGTCAATTATCATAGCAATATTTCTTGGAAACATTAGATATGAAGATCAATATATGTAAATGTTATTAAGATAAAATGATGAGTTGAACTCTAAGCTCCTGTTATAGTAGCTACATATTCTTGTACAGTAGCTACATATTCTTTTTTGAATCTTTTCTAGTAATGGTTAAAACTCATTATATGTTGGCCTTTTGGAAGAGATTGAAATCCCTAAATATGAAAGGGCTTTATAGACTTCAAATTTATAAGAGAGGAAAACCAACATGTATATTCATATGCATTAGAGGAAAGATATATGAACCTTTTATCCCTATTAATGGAAAGGCTTGAGAGAAATTTAAAGGTTCTTAGGGCAGAGATTAGAGCACTTTAGAAGTTAGATTTAGCTTTAATGAATAAAATTAAGTCATTTATAAGGGATAAACTAATGAGTTTTAATTTCCTACACTTGGAATGGAACTTGAATTGCTTTTCTTAACCAATGATCAGTTTAATAAGCCTAATGAGCACCTCCATACTTAAAGTGAATACATAAAGTGAAAGTGGATTACCTTGCCTCAGCCTCCTTGGACTCTTCATGAGTTTGGTTAGTTGCCTATTATCAATAACATTGTAAGAGACCGAGGTAATGCATTGCTTAATCTATACAACAACAATTAAAGGAAAACAAAATACTTTAAGAGTCTTTAAATTAAAATCCCAATTTATGGAGTCGAATTCTTTTTAGAAATCAATTTTGAGTCCGCAATTTATAATAATATGCTTTCTAGAGCTATCTGAGATTGTCTCCTATTTGTCTTTCATTAATGAGTTCTCCTTAATAAGCATAAATGTATGTAGGTAGAATAAGTTTTAATCTATTCACAATAAGCTTAGAAATTACCTTATAGATAGTGTTGCAACAAGTAATTAACCTACATTCCTTCATTGTTTTTGGAAATTAGACTTTAGGGATAAGATATATGAATGTCTTATTTATTTCTTTCAACATACTCTTATTGTTGAAGAATTCAGTAGACCATGTTTTCTGATAGAAGAATGAATTGAGACCATTTAGTATTGGTGCTTTGTAGGGATTAAAGGAAACCAAGGCTTTCTCTATATCACGAATGGCCTTAAGAGGAATTAAACCTCTTATGGAGAGATTTGATCTTTGAATGAATAATCTGAGTATAAAGGGTTCCTTCAGTTGTGGATCCTGAGGTCTAGGAGAAGAGAGTATGAGCCTCTTGAAGATCTTTTGAGAACTAATAAGAGAGTTTACATCATTCAACAAAGAGATAATTCTATTGTTATTTCTTATTGATAATACTGATTATAAAAGAAAGTAATATATTTATCTCCTTCTTTTAGCCAAAAAGTTCTAGTTCTTTGCTATAAGAGTGAATGATTATTAGTAAGGATTATACATAACCACTTAGAGTTGTTTTTTTTTAGTTGGAGGATGGAATCTATGAGGGATAAATAAAGTTGTGATTGAACTTTGTTTAATCTCTTTAATGCTTCCTTGAGTTTTTAGCTAACTATTATTGGCTTTAAGAGAATCGAGAATCTTTAATTCCTTCTTCACTTTATAGGGCTTCTTCATACAGATTCCCTACACCTCAAGACTTAGCCCTTTTTCCATTGCCTCTTCAAAGCCCTCTTGTTTAACAAGGAAGTTATTAAATTATAATGGTGATATCCTTGACATATTTACAAAGAGATTTTAGACCATAATTGGTTATGTTCGAAAAATAGTGGATTATTAAAGCATACTTTACTCTCGGGGAAGGAACCTATCCATTTTTAATTAATAGGGCTCCATCAATCTTTTTCCTTATGTACCACCTTTCTTTTTGTTTATTGTTCCTAGTGTATAGTAGTTTTCCTCCATTGTTAGATTAGTAACTTAGTTGTCTTGTATTCTCTAAAATCCTCTGAATAGTTGATAAGATTGAATTACATCGTATTTTAGGGCTTGGTTTGATATGTATTTAATGGTTAATTCAATAGTTTAGTATTGTTTAGGTTTAAATTTTGTTAGTTTGTTAATTATTAATGTTTTAAGTGTTTTATGGGTTAGTATAAGTCTTTAAGCTTAATTATTTAAGGTACCTTGATGTGTTTCTTAGTGTTTTAGGGTCAACATGGAAGAACGGAGAAGTTTTGGAGACACTAGGGTCGAAATAACAACCCACGATTGTGGCACAATAAGCCATGATCGTGAAAAAAGCACTGGAGTCAGCCCACGATTGTGGCCCATATGCATGATCGTGATAGAAGCCTAGGACATGGACCACGATCGTGTCCTGCTTGCCACAATCGTGACAGAAGGCTCGGATGTGGCCCACGATCATGGCATGCTGGGCCATGATCGTGGCCTACATTAGGCAGACGCTTAAACACTAAAAAAAAGTCAAGTTTCGAGCGATTTTTCAGACCTTTTTGACCCCGAAAAAACCTAAGGCTTCTCAGAACACAAAAGTTATTTAAAGAATAAGACATAGAGTTTGAAAAAGCTTTTGCATCAGACACTTTTCAGAGAAACCCTAGAGAGAATTGTTGAGAGATAGAGAAAGAGACGAAGGAAGAGAGAAGAGGAGAAGAAGCCCACTCAACGTACTTCCCGGATCAAAAGTTTCCCAACATCGCTGCCTCCCATCTTTGTTCATATCATATTTCTTGTTTATTTTCCATTTTTTATTATTGTATAGAATTGGGAATAACAGTATGATGATAGGATTTTTTAATGTTGAGATGTTCTAAACTCATCTTCGTGGTTTTATTCTTGATTTAATGAAATCTGATTGTTTTATATTTATTGGATTTATTGTGGTTAATTTCTGAGATTGCATAATTTGGGAATAAACTGAGAGGGTGAATCGAATGAAAAATAATTAAATTGGGCTAGAGAGTTAGGTGATTAAGGAGTAGCTAGGCTACTTGTACAAACAACATGATTTGAAATCAAACCAGCCCTCCTAAACATGCTTCAAAAGAACATGCAGTTTTATGGACTAACAAATGAAGATCCTAACGCACATAGAATGAACTTCCTTGAAATCTGTGATACCTTTCGGTACCATCAGATGTCGGAAGATGCACTCAGAATTAGGCTTTTCCTTTTTACCCTTAAAGATAAAGCAAAGGCTTAGTATCATTCCCTCAACCCAGCTAATGTCACAACTTGGGATCAGTTAGTTCGTGCCTTTTTAGATAAGTATTTTCCCTTGACTAAGACTACAAAGATCATTAAGGAGATTACTAACTTCCAGTAGAGTGATGGGGAATCGATCCATGAAGCATGGGAAAGATACAAGGATTTGCAACAGAAATGCCCACACTATAACTTACCCAAGGAATTCTTGATGAAAACATTCTATAACAGAGTAACCTCGCATACGAGAGACACAATTGACGCAGCTTCAGGAGGATCATTGATGAGAAAGATGGTAGATGAAGCAGAAGAGCTGATAGAGGGGATGACGAGTAATAGTTGCCTATGGACAAATGACGGAGTAGACAAACCATTACATTCCGAGAACAAAAAGGAATTGTGATTGTCGATCAAATAACAGAGATGCAAGCTAGAATTGACAACTTAACTCAACAACTCAACAACATGAAGGCGTTGTCCTCAGCTTCGGTAAAAGTCGTGCAATTAAAGTGTGAACTTTGTGGACAAATGGACCATGATACAGTGGATTGTTTCTTGATGAAGGAAAGCGACCCATAGTAAGTGAATTATATGGGAGCTCAATATGGACGAGAAGGGGGAAACAACTCCTTCTCCAACACTTATAACCCTGGGTGGAATAATCTACCTAACTTCTTGTGGACGAATAATGTTGGAGGATAGTTCAGACCTCAAGGACAATCAAGCTTCCAATAAGATAAACCAAGCTCAATGGAATCCAAGTTTGATAAAATTTTAGATAAAATTGAAGGCATGGAGGATGCACATAGGAGGCTAAAAAGCAAATTCAAGTAAGTCAGTAAGAACTACGCCTCTTCAATGCATAATTTGGAGGTCCAAGTAGGTTAACTAGCACAGGAAATTTCTACTTGGAATGTAGGAATCCTTACCGAGTCTAACCCCAAGGAACAATTCATGACAATTACTCAAACCCAGGAAAAGAAACTAGAACATGCAAAAGAAGAGGAGACAAGGGAGAAGGATAAGCAATTATGGAATTCCTTCCAAGTGATCTCATAATCGAGCCAATCGAGGAACCTTGATTGGAATTTTCATACTCTATTTTAACTCAGCAGAAGTCAATTTCAAGTAGGGCGATGAGGAATTCTAGTGAGGTTGAATTGAATAAAGTTGAAGACATAACAGAACATTTCCAAAACAAGCTCACACTGAAGGAATCAAACAAGAAGAAGGTTAAGGAGCGCATAACGAAAGAAAACCCTAATATAGCACAAAAGAAAGAAAACCCAGGGGACTATTACATTCCTTGCATTATTAATAGAGTTGAAATAGACAGGGTATTCGCAAATTTGGGAGCAAGTATCAATATGATTCCCTTTACCTTTAGTCAAATATTGGGGTTAGGAGAGTTAGAACCCACAAGATGTTAGTGAAGATGGCAGACAGAATAGTTCATCAGGCGAAGGGGATTATTAAGGATGTGCAAGTACAAATTGATAAATTTACCTTTCCCACAGACTTCTATATATTCGATTTTGGAGAAGATGTGGAAACCCCTATAGTCCTTAGATCACCATTCTTAGCTACTGCCCGCTTTATAATTGACTTTGATAAGGGTGAACTAACTCTGAGGCTCGAAAAATATCAAATAACCTTCAAAGTGTCGAAGTAAGACAACAGTTCCCTTACCTCCAAGTAATATCAAGGAAACCGAACCTTGAGGACAATGAGAAGATATTGAGGATCCTGGGAATGCATCTAGAAAGAAACGATCACGAAGAAGAAGGCGAAGGAAGGAGAATTAGAGGGAGAATGGAATCCAGGGCATGGTAGCTCATGTGCAAATTATAAGATCAATGACTGCGCTACCGTTACACAATTTATTCAAAACACCTTGAGTGCAAGAAGAGCGTCAAGCTACCAACGTTAAAAGAAGCATTACATGGTAAGCAACCAATGGTCTGTTAATTTGATGTCATTTCTTTTTATTTTTAGATATTTAGATTTCATAGTTAGGTTATTTCGTTTCCACATAAAATCGAGAAGGCATGAGACTCTACATAAATTTGATGATTGAGGAAGTAAGCAAAAGAGAGGTGAAAGGGCCATCAAAAGTTAAAAAGCGATTTCGAAAAAGTGAAGAAGGACAAAAGAAAAGAAATAAATTAAAAATTGGTGAAAAAATTGCAGGCCACGATCGTGGGCTACTGTAGGGCAAAAAGGGGGACACGTGAATTTCAAACTCATTTTTTACCATTTTACCCTCTATCCATTTATATATTCATTTATAACTTCACTTTTTCACTTACTTTCATTTTTACTTTACATCTCTAAGTTTATAACCTCCAAACACTCTCACTTCTCTCTACCCAAAATTTTAAACCTCCAGTCTCTTTCAACTTCTACCTACTCACAAGCCAGTATGTTGCGCATTAAGCAATCAACAAAGCGGGATCAATCATCGGGATAAAACCAAGTATCAGGATGAGGAAGAAGGGATAGGGCAGTAGAATTTGGAGCACCATTCCCGATCTACACAAAGGAGGAAGGTATTCGTTTCTAATCCCTCAACGTTAAAAAAAATTGTAGTCCTGAAATATTTTGATTTTGATACGCTTGTTAAGCTAGAACTACGCGATAGGGTAGAAAACTTAATAGAAAGAATTCAATGGGCGAAATTCATACACTTCCAATTTCTTGTCTACTAGGAGCTCACTCTAGAATTCTTTACTTCCCTTTCCTACGAACCCTAAAGAAATGTGGTTTAGGTTGCGGGGACGAGCTTATGAACTAAACATTGAAATCATGTACAATATGTGTGGGTTCCCAGAGTCTTTCATTATTGATCAGTATGATGATTTTCGTGCTTCTAGCTACTAGAATGAGCTCACTAGGTTAGAGCAATTCGATGGTGAAAATTCCCACAACAACATCATAAGTGTTGGACCCTGTTTTTGGAGCCCAACATCGAACATGGGATCATGAAGCTTGAGCGTGTGGGGAGGCTTAGAAGTTGAAAAATTTAGAAGAAAAACCCTTCGGAAGCAAAGGTGAGAGTCGTTGCGGTGAACATTTGTTTCGCCGCGGCGAGCATAGGAGGAAAATCCCTTGGACCCCTTCGAGAATTTTACGCCGCAGTGAGCGATTTAACTTTCGTTACGGCGAACCTGCAATTTTATTTTCGCCGTGGCGAACTCACTACCTTAACAAAATAAAAAGCTTCGAGTTAATTATGCCGTGGCGAAAACCCCTTTAGCAGAACCCAAAACCCAAAATTCCTATCTTACTAGATGCTAACTTAAAAACCTTTCAACCAACCTCATCAATTTAACTAAAAGACCAAAAACAAAATGGTTATGTGATTGGACCAAATTTATACTACAAATTAGGCCTGTTTTCTCTAGTAATTATGCATTTGTTGACTCCTGATCTATGATTTTTATGCTTATTTTGGTCCCGCACATTGAGTTTTGATAAA
>JANZLC010000002.1:32003577-32025233 GCA_026413385.1 Erythroxylum gracilipes
TAAATATATATATATATATATATATATATATATATATATATACAAAAAAAAGACATTCCAACCTAAAGAGTTATGGCATAAATTAATTGTATTGAGATATTAGGAAAAGGGGACAGTGATCTTTTGAGTTACTAGGAATGACTGATAAGTAATCATGGAAAATAGGTGACTGATGAGAATATCATGAGCAATTTCGAGGAAAGTACACAGAAACCTACCCATAAGGAAGAATTCCACTGAGGAAGGTTCAATAAACCAGATGATTCAATCTAAGAATGGGAAGTGATTGGTTAATGAATCAAAAAGTGAATCTTAGAGTCATATCCATAGCGAGCACTTAAGCGTACAAGTTAGAAAATGCCAATGAGAGTGTATATATTTATATTTTGTTGATGTAAAGTGTCCAACCTTGTAAATGGATTTTTCTTGAACTCGAAGAGACACCCTAACTAATTAGAGGAGAACTTACCAAATTACATTTGGTGACTGTATTACCACCACAGGAAATTATGTTTGCTAAGATATTGAAGTGTGTGGAGAAATTGGTATGAATGAGTAAACTTTGAAATAGGTCAATGCGAAATCTGAGAAACGTTAAAGAATGGAGAAAAGTATTCGAAAAAAAATAAATTAGGAAATTGAGAATAATATGTGATAACACCACTCTATTGAGAAATCGGTTACCTAATGAATTTCGAGAACTAAACATAGGCACAAGGAGTTTTGGGTTACATCTATTGGAATGAATAATACCCCAATGGTACCATAAAGGTTAAAGTAACCCAACCAAAATTATATCAGTTAGTGACTGGGATTATAGAGGGTATTTCAATTACATGGGAAACGTAAAGAGAATATATTAAATACTGGTGGAAAAATATGTAGACCGTATGAATGATGATTGTATAAAGAGTGTTTGAGGAACTATAACCCCAATGGTAACTATACCATCTAGATGTGGAGATTTGGTAGTCGATATGGTGGAATATCCTATTGAAGGTTAAAACGAAAATTGTACAACATTATAAAATGATTCTGCGTACGTAAGGGCAATTGAAGCTTCAGGAGCTAAATATATGATGTGCAACTTGGTTGTGCATATTAATACTTAGATCAGTATAGATTGAGGTAAATATTACATTGGAAAGGACTGTGTAAAGGCGTCTCCAAAGAAATCTAGTGTTGCAAGCAAATGGAGTGGAAAAAAACTTATAGAGTTACTTACAGATTATGATTATACAAATGAATGTTTCATTGTAAAGCTAGTCTAGTCCCTGAAGCATTAAATGGACATCCCAATGGCAATGAAGCATGAAGTCACATATAAAGGTCACCTCATTTGGTGTAAGAAAGAGTATAGATTTTGGATAAAATGAAGTATCCCTAGCTATTGAAGTAATAAAATTGAGAATACGGAATTGTACATCTCATTGGGGAATTGAAATGGAATATGACTTTGAGTCTGAATAGGACAAACATGTCCTTACTTTGTGATTACAAGGATGTGTCTCAAATAAAGGTACTTAAGCAAAGGGAAAGTGAGAGAAAGTAGGTTTAAGCCCTACAGTCAAATAGGAAAGAAGTGAGATTGTTAGTGATAAGCATTAACCCCCACGACCGAGCCTCAACGAAAGAGAGGACATGTTGTCTAGACTAGAATTAGGTCAACGTACCCTTGGAAGAAGCTACTACTTAGTGAGTTGTTTTAATTATAAGATGCAATGATTTTGAACTAGAGGAATAATTTGTTTAATACTTCAATGAACCTTATAAAAAAAGGGGGGGATAAGATAATTAGCCAAAAAGAGAATGACAAAGCCAGATTGAGGCTTCAGAAAGTGTGAACCAGATCGAGGAATTAAAAACGGATCCAGCTTTCGTGTAAATGAGATTTCTAATTAGATTAAGAAGTATGTGTAATACCTAATAAAGAGACTGTGAGAAACAACACAAGAAACAAGTGAAGCCATATGTCCAAGTAAAAGTACATCGAAAGAGCAATTAATGGCTAAGAATATAGAACCTAGCGATTACATGTTGGAGTTATCAATGGTCTTGACTATTGGAGATTGGAGTTCAGAAGAACACGAGATTAATGTATCGTTTAAATTGACAATAGGCATTAATGATCGTTATATTGGAAATACTATTGGAATACTGTAAAGGCCTCATATGACAAAAAGGTGTCGTCGCCCCTATATTGGGATGAAGAAGGCCCACAAAAAAAGGGGTTGAAGGCTAGAAATTATTCGAGATACTAGTAATAAGAAAAAGGAATCTGGATTAGGATTTAAACAATCCAAGATGGTGATGAACGACTTAAGTGGATCAACACCAAGATTATAGAATATATGGGATAGACATAAGAGTTAAATGGGAACGCCAATGAGAAGTGAAACAGATAACTTATCTTTGAGAGTATCACCTTTACCGCGGTGCATGTAAATAGGGGAAAGTGTTATATGGATATGGTTAGAAAGTACAAGTATGATTCAAAATTTGTATTGTCGAGAGTGGAAATGAAAATGTGAGTAATCAGAAGCTCATCAAAGAAATGAGGAAAGAAAAAGTGACATCCTAACAAACGTTTAAGAGATTTATTGAATCTGTCCATTGTGGTCTTTTGGAGGAACGTACTTGAGTGGTAAAGCGACCTAGAAAACGGAGAAGCATTTGAGATAATACTGACCCACCTTATTCTTTAATCAAACAAGAATTTCGAGGACGAAATTTTTATTAGAAGGGGGAGTTGTAACATCCCACCCCGATGGAAAGGGTAGAACAGTAATTTGGAAAGGGTTAAGAGTGCTTAAAATTGTTAGGACATGTCCATGCATATTCTTACACGTGAATAGTAAAATTTGCACATGAAAATGACTGTACATGTATTCATGACATTTCCCGGTATAGGTGCCTAAATGTGATTTTGTTGTGGAAAATGTAGTTTTTGTGCTTGAAAATTTAATTGGAGTGGATTGTTATGTGTTTTCCATTTTTGGGGAAATTTAGGAATTTTTCTGGAAATTGTCGGGGAAAATTTTCGGACCGAAAAAGTCGCCAGGTGGCGGACTGATTTGTTTTTGGTACTGAAAATTACTGTCCAATGGTACTGGTAACTGATTTTGGGACTGTAATTAGAGCCATTAGAATTTGGGACGTAATTAGAGTGGAAATTGAAGGAACTAAGTTAATGCTTACCATTGTGACACTTGTCACTTATTTCAACCATGTATTAAGCTTTTAATTTTCATTAAAAGCAACCTACCCCTCTTTGGTTTTGTCTTCCACAACACCTTTCAAACTTGAAGGCTAAGGAGTTATTTTCTTCTTATTTTCCTCTCCATATTCGTGAGTTGCTCCCTCCTTCCCATCTATTTTTATTTTTCTTCATTTTCTTCCAACCTCATCAATATTTTACCTTGCTTCTCTTCTATTGTGCACTAAAAATCCAAACCAAACCTCACCCCCTCAAGATGATGATGTCGTGGGTGTTTGAGGAAGATAGAGAGTATGTGAGGTTTTGAAGATCTTGAAAGTTTGGAAGCTTATTTAGGTATGAAATATGTTCTCTATTATGGTTTTGTAGTAAATTAGATCATTTGTGATGTGTGTATAATTAATTGCATGACAATTGTGTGTGAAGACTATGGGTATGTGACTTTCTTGTTTATATTGATGACTAATGATATAGGCTTTGATGAATGTGATTTAGAGATGGTTTTGATGTTTTGAATGTTAATTAATGTGGAAAGTGAGTGTAGAAATGAATGAATGAGTGGGTTAGGTTGCTGCCATTTTTGTGGATAAATGTTCAAGGGGAGGTTTTGCCTTGATTGTGGTTGATATGTTGAATAAATTGAGTGCTTATTAGTGTAGAAATAGTATGGAAGTGATAGGAAAGGTGTTAGGAAGAAAATCTGGAAAATTTTTGACTTGAGCATGTTTACATGATTTGGCCATAACTTCTTCTATGATTGTCCAATTGAGATGAGGTTTAGCTTAAATTAAACTTTAGAAGTTTAGCTACATTTCTTGTAAAGAAAGTTCTGTCAAATTGTGGCTTGAAGGGGTCTGAATTTGGCCTTGAAAGTGAGTTATAGGTGCTGTATGAACAGTAATTCGAGATTGTGACCTGAAACTTTGATGAATTTTTCTAGGTTGATTTAGATTGAATTTTCTAATTTGGTCTTCATGAAACTTGAATATTTTCTTGTTATCTTTCCATTTCCACTAATTATGATATTTTTTGAGTTTTATATTGAGAGTTATGACCAATTGACTGTTGGATGTTAATGAACATTGTGCTGGAACATGTTCCTAAATGTAGGTTTTATGATTACTGTACTTTGAAGTTTAATTTTGGACTGTTATGATTTTAATGAGCACAAATGATCTTATAGAAAGTTGTAGAGGAAGGTTTTAGCTTTGAAATGAGGTATAATAGGCTAATTTTGGATGTAAGGGTTGTGAGTTATGAATTTTCAAAGAATGGATCTGATTTAGGTCATCTGTTAGTTAACAAGCTTTAACAGGGCAGCCACCTTCATGGAAGAAATTGACCTAGTTAGAAATGAAATTGGCTTCTAAGTCCTTCATGAGAGTTGTAGTATGATGTCTGACCTTTTCATTGATATAAAGTAGGGAGTTTTGGACATCTAGGTAAGGAGTTATGTTTGTTAGAAAATTGTGGTACTGTTTAGGTGAAATGTGTGGGCAGAATCTTTAATTGAGTTTTTGACCCATTTAGGGATTGAATTTGCTTCCAACTTGTTCATGAAAGTTGTAGAGAATGTTTTGATCTTTCGTGTTACATAAAACTTGGAATTTTTGGCAAAGGGAATGGGAAGTTATACTATTTGAAAAATGTTGTACTGTTTTGGAACATTATGACTAGGAAGTAACTTTGATTAAATTTTTGGCACCTTTAGAGGTGGAATTAGTTCTTGAGTCCTTCATGAATATTGTAGGGCTTTCTTTTATCTTTCCATTGATACCAAGTTTGTCCAATTTGGACTTCAGAGTGAGGATTTATTACCTGTAAAAGTTGGGATATCAGAAGAAGTTTTCCAGGTCTGTCATTGTAGTAGAGTTAGTCGACTAGGAACCTCTGACTAGTCGACTAGGACATGTATTTTCACTGAACCGACCTCTCTCCACTCTTTTACTTATAACTTGTTCGTCCGACCTCCGATTGACCTAATTTTTGAAGCGTTGGACTCCTAGGATAGTTATCTACCTCTCCAAATGAAATTTTGGATATTTTAGATTACATTGAAGTTGATGGGGTGAATTAAACTGAGAGGATTGATTAAAAGACTATGACTTGGTTAGTTTTCCGCACATACTTCATTATTTTGGTAATATCCGGACCTATAGAGATCCGAATTGAGTGATTTTGGTGTCTACGGATTCCTAAGACACAAGGGAACTTTTTATGATGTGTTTTTTGGAATAATGCCGGGAATGTCACGAACATGCATTGTACATATTTAATTGCTACATGTGCATTATTAAATATTTCTGATTGTACATTTGGTAATGTTTATATATATTTGACTATGATAGAGGCACAGTTGGAATGTCGAGCCATAGACGTTACCGAGACTTCCAGGCATTAGCTTCGGAAGCTGTTGGTGAGTAATCTAGTTGGTTCTCTCAATTACTATATGTCTACTGTGGCGAATAATGGTGGGTTTTGTGATTGTCTATGAATATGAATTTCGGACAGAAGGTCCGATGTATTGGGGATATGACATAGAAGTGCTTGTAATGTGATGATTTGTGATAATTGCAAATTTGAAAATTTCTTGGTTATAATGTGATTAATTGTGATACATGGATTTATTGTGATATATGTACTGTTTAATCGGAAAATTGTGAACTACTTGTTATTGTGACACATGGCTGCATTGTGATATATGTACTGTTTAATTGAAAAATTGGGCACTACTTGTTTATGACATGACACCTTGCGATACGTGGATTAAGTGTGATACATGGACTGTTGAATTGGGACATATGCATTTCATACATAAATGCATGAACAGATAATGACAGTTGTGACCGGAGCAGCCACCGAGAGCTAAAAGCTCACCGTATTAGGGTCTCGAGCCCACCGTGATTCAGAGCCTCAGACTCATCGTATCAAGACTTCGAGCCCACAGTGATTCAGAGCCTCGAGCTCAAAAAGGGAGTAGTGCATACCCAGAGGGCTCTCCTACCCCTAAAATGCGTTTAACGCTTAATGAGCCATACAGGGGACAGTTATTAATGAGCCCTACATGGGACAGTTTAGGCGCTCGGTCACAACACCATAATAAATGAAAAGAGTTTCACATACACATTGCATACATAATTGACGGAATATTTTGATTAGGTGAAAGGCGAAAATGCCTTATAATATGTGGTAACAATCATGTGGTACTTCTGACTGTGTGATTGTGAAATGACTATGATAATCACGTGGTACCTTTGAATGTACAGTTGTGAAATAATTGACTTATTTGTGAGTGCAATCATGTAGTGCTTCTAAATGTGAAATCTGTGATATACTAGATTGTTTCATAGATTGAGTGGACTATCGATGATGGTTACCTCACTAAGTTCGCAAAACTCACCCAAAAGTTGCAACTATTTTTCAGGACCCAGAAGAATACCCCATTAGGCAACGGGTGTATAGCAGAGTGAGAAAAGAGATCGGGATCAGTTCGCGTCTGCATTACTGTCTGAAGGAAAAAAAATTGTATTTTCTGAAGTTTTGTACAAATGATTAGGTCAAAATGTAAAGTCAACAGCCTGAATAAATTTCCATTTGTAAAAAGGGCCCCCTGTGGTCATTGTAATTATCGATGACTGTATATGTTAATTGTTTTCCGCATTATGTATATTTATGTTTTCAAAAAAAATTATTATATTGCGTTTTGACTGAGTGATGTAGTACGCCACCCTCGCAGGGCACGGACCCAGATATCATCATCGATGTCGGGTCCGGGTCATACCGAAGTGGGGTGTTACAGGACTACCTAAAAGTTTCACCAAAGATATGATGTCAGTCTTTACCCATACAGAAGAAATCATTTACAACTCCAAAAGCTCCTCCCATTTCCTATAAAAAAAATGTATTAGGAAGCAAAAGTCTCCAACACAATATTTACCAACTTGAAATAGAAATGTATAACATATGATGCTCCAATAAAGTCAGTCATTTTTTATTAGGGGATAGCTTAACAAGAATCAAGGTAATATCAAGGTAATACCAATTTCCAATAAATGTGTACAACATATATCTAACTAGACGCTTTAGAATCAGCTGACCAGACCTTTGAGCCATTCTTGATTCCAAAATGAACAATACTAGGTTGCTACTAGATTGTTTTAAAAGCTAAGTCACCCCGGTACCTGAAATTCAATGTTGCAATTTTGATGAGTTTGCGAACTTAGTGAGTGAACCATCATCGATGTGCTCACTCATGTCAAAAAATAAATATCATGGGAATAAAACTAATTTCACGAATATATCACATTATTCAGAATCAATTCTCATTCATCACATAACTTAGTTTGTATACCAAATCATAATATACATATCATATTTCACAAGCATATTAGGAATATAAGCATTTCATAAAGTCATCTCAGAATAATCCAATCACTCATCTTAATCATTTATATCATCAACATATACACCGGTATTTCATATCACTATTCAACATAAATCAATGGTTCTTTCCAATCATTCTCAGGATACATGTAAAGATATATATATATGCAAATGCACATGAGACTCCACTTCCACTTTTATTTTTGTTATGAAAGAGCGCCTATTTAACTGTCCTGTATCTGTTGTGAATATCGGGCTCATTTCAGACACTGTCTCTTACCCATTGTGGATACCGAGCTCATTAATCATTAATCTTGTGGCTCTTTGTGCACATTTCTGAGCTTTGAGCTCTTTTCACATTGGTCACTTCGGTCACAACTCTTTTATCTGATCATGTGTATCAATGAAATGAAATGCATCAAATCACATAATATGCTATCAATAACTTTCATTTAGTGCACACAGTCATTTATCACATTCATCATATCTAATTCTAGCATTCAACATTTAGTTGAGCACTCATTTTTTCATATTCATATAGTATGTGTTCTGATTGATGATCACGTTTTTCTGATCATGGATATGAGCTATCAAATCAAAAACATAGATATATGTTAGAGAACATATATTGGACCAAACCACAGAGAGAATACTACATGGTTTTATGTCATTAGTGATTCTCAATATGGTTTGACTTTAGTCATCTGACCTGAAGTCATCATGATTCCCTACATGAAGAATTCAGTGTCTTGACATTAGACTAAGTTATTTTTAACCGAATAATAAGTAGTCTTATATTGGACATTAAATGAATCATACGGAGGGATGTAAATGAAGTAGATGGGAGATATCTTTTGGGCCTCTTGACAAGTATGATTGAAGAAATGCATGGTCGTGCTCAAATGAATTGATGAGGAGTCATCAATGTCATTTGTTATAATCAGTTAACTTAGGGATCAAGAAACTATGATTAATCAAAGGTTGACATGGGTCATGCCTTGTGAGTAATCTTGATATCGTGTTACAAAGGGACTGAGCTTATAACCATAGTTACTGGTTAAATCGGATTACCGATCTTTATTTGATTTGGGTAGTCATAATGTCTTGCTAGAGGCCACTTATGACTTATGGGCTTTGAAGTGTGATCAAGGCCATTGCCAACATCAAATGAGACTACAGGTCACACATAAAGAGTGATGTAATCTGGGCCTAATTTATTAGGCACTGAATAAATATATGTGGATATATTTATTGGGCTAGATTGAACTAAGTTGTTGGGCTTTTATCATATGAGATATAATATGGGCCGAAACTTATTAGGCTTCAATAATTCCTAATAAGAATAGGGATTAGGTTATCTTTATAAATAGAGAAGCTTATGTCTCATTAAGTATGAGACGAAAAACCCTAGCCACCCTAGTTGTTCGTTCTTCTTCCGAGAGAAAGATTTTGCGACATTCGAAAAGGTTTCTGGACGTGCTAGCACACACTAGCCACTACTCAGATCGATCATCCTCGTGTGGATACCGGTAGAGGACATTCGCGCATTGCAGTGTCTACAAACATGAAAAAGAAACAACCAATTCGCGTCAAGAGGTAATTTCGTACATGTTATGTATTTCGGTTATACTCTTTATTGTTATCATATGGTCCATTCCGCTGCGTATTGTGAATACCCAGGCCATAGGGGATCCAACATATACTCTGCCATTTTCTTCTTTATCCCTGGCCACCAAAAATTTTGTTTCAGCGTATTATACATCTTGGTAGTACCAGGATGCATAACATAAGCTGCTAAGTAAGCTTCCTCCAAAATCTCTCTCCTCATATCATTAATATCAGGTACACACAATCTCCATTTCAACCACAAAGTATCATCTCTCAATTCAAACTCATAATTCAAATTTTGTTTCAACTTCTCAATAAGCTTATCTAATTTTGGAACTTTACTTTGAGGTTTCCTGATCCTTTCATGTAATAACGACCTAAGTTTCAGTGTAGCTAATAAAGCCTTATTCTACCCCCAAATTCAACTCAACGTTCAAGGCTCTCGACTGCACTATATTCGATAATCTCAAGGTCTAAATCTGTGCCACGCCGCTATTAGATTTCATACTTAAAGCATCAGCCATAACATTAGCTTTACCATGATGATACTCAATCGTACAATCATAATCTTTTAGCAACTCAATTCATCTCCTTTGTCTCATATTATGCTCCTTTTGACTTAAAAAATATTTCAAACTTTTGTGATTTGTGAATATTTGAAATGTCTCACCATACAAATAATGTCTCCAAATCTTCAAAGCAAATACCACTACAACAAGTTCTAAATCATGAACCAGATAGTTGAATTCATGAGATCTCAACTGTCTTGATGCATATGCAAGTCCTATGCCATACTACATCAGAACACATCCTAACCTCTGGTGTGAGACATCATATATACTACATATGCTCCAGTTCTTGATGGAATAGCTAACACTGGTGTTATAGTCAACTGATGTTTTAATTCCTCAAAACTTCTCTGACATTCATCAGTCTGTGTGAGACATCATGTATACTACATATGCTCTAGTTCCTGATGGAATAGCTAACACTGGTGATATAGGCAACTGAAGTTTTAATTCCTCAAAACTCCTCTGACATTCATCGGTCCATCGAAAAGGTTCATTCTTCTTCAGCAGCTTTGTCAAAGGGGCATAAATCAATAAAAACACTTCGATAAACCTCCTGTAATAACCAGCTAATCCAAGGAAACTCTGAACCTCAGACATATTTCTAAGAGCTTCCCACTTTATCACTGCTTCAACTTTCTTTGGGTCCATCTTATCACTTTATCACTGCTTCAACTTTATCACTTTATCACTGCTTCAACTGTCCAGACACTGTGTGACCAAAAAATTACCATTTGATCAAGCCAAAATTCATATTTACTGAACTTGGCATACAAATGTTTCTCCCTCATAATCTGTAGAACTAGCTTCAAATGTTCAGAATGCTCCTTTCTACTTCTCGAATACACCAAAATATCATCAATAAATACAATCAAAAAGTGATTTAGATAAGGCTGAAACACCTTATTCATCAATGCCATAAAAGCTGCCAAAGCATTCGTCAATCCAAAAGGCATCACAAAAAATTCAAAATGCTCATATCGGGTCTTGAATCCACTCTTCGGTACGTCAACTTCTGCTATCTTTAACTGATAGTACCCTGGTCTTAGATCTAATTTAGTGAACACCTGAGCTCCTTGTAGTTGATCAAGTAGATCATCAATTCTTGATAATGGGTACTTATTCGTCACTATCACTCGATTCAACTGTCAATAATCAATGTATAATCTCAAGGTCTCATCTTTCTTCTTCACAAATAATACTAGAGCTCCCCAAGGTAATACACTAGGTCTGATGAGGCCCTTATCCAACAATTCCTACAACTGGGTCTTAAGTTCCTTAAATTCCACAGGTGCCATCCTATACAAAGGAATAGATATAGGAGCGGTACCAGGGACAAGGTCAATGGTGAACTCTATCTCCCTATCTAGGGGTAATCATGGTAATTCACTAAGAAACACTTTTGGAAAATCCCTAACAATAGGAATATTATGAATCGTTTGTTCAGTACCAGTGTCAGTCACGTAGGCTAAGTAATCTGGCTGGCACTACTTGACTAACACCTTGAAATATCACCCTTGGTTGTCACGACCTTATGTTCATTGAGCTAGTCCATACCTAGGATAATATCTATCTCTCTCAATTGCAAAATTATCATATCAACTTTCATCTCAGCCTGAGCAATATGAATAATATACTCTTTACATACTTCCCCAATTACTGTAGTACTACCTACTGAAGTACTCACTACTAGGCCATATCTCAATATCCCTCTCCCATAATGCACTTTAAATGCCAGATGCAGTGTGATGAATGAATGCATAAATCCTAGGTCTGGCAATGCAAATGCCTCTAAATTAAAGACATGTAATACACCTACAACAACATTTGGAGAGTCCTGAGCCTCCTATTTGGTAATGACATATATCTTGACCTGAGATTGCAATTGATTCTATTCTATTGGACAGTCATTTTAGTTACCGTTCCTCCTCTCACTCCCAACTGTGCTCCAACAACAGCAGGACAATCTTTGATTTGATGCTCAAAGGAGCCACAACGTAGGCAAGCCCCCGATAGCTTCCAACATTCACCACCATGTCTTTTCCCATAATGCTCACAGCTAGGCATCTGTGGTGGTAGCCTGCTATAAGTCTACCCCTCTTGACGCCTGACCTCAACCAGAATAACCAAAGCCACCTCTTGGCCTAAACCCTAACTGTCTTGATCTCAGCTGCGATCGTGATGGTCTAATTCGGCGTCTACTGAATCTTCTACCAAAATTAACTTGAAATTTGTTAGGCCTCTTCATTTTGAACTCTCGCCTGTACTTACCCCATTCATCCTTTAGTAGTTGCTCAATTCTGATCGAAACAGCTCTCAGCTCAGTGAAGCTACTCAAATTGGTAATTGCCAACCTCATTCTAATTTACATGTTCAACCCATCTTCAATTCGTCTACATTTTTCCTCCTCAGTCGAGATCAAGGTTGTAGCATACCCCATCAATTCAGTGAACTACACTTCATACTCAACTACAATGAGGTTCCTGTGTTTCAGATCGAGGAACTCCATCATTTTTGGTCCAAGTAGATCTTTGGCATGTAGTTGTCCTTGAAGACCCTCAAAACGTCTTCCCACATCAATCTGTAGAGTCGGACCGAACTACTAGGAACAATCTTCCACCACTGGTAAGCCGGGCCTTGTAGTAACGAGACGGCATAATCAAACCTCTCATCCGGTTCACAATCCATCTAGTCCAATGTCCCTTCTGTCCTCTTTACCCAGTCCTCTGCTTCGACAAGGTTTATACTTCCGTAGAAGTCTATAACTCCATGTTTCCTGAGTTTGTAGTATCTACTTTCTCTCCTCTCAGCTACTCTCGGAGGCATTGGTTTAAACTAGGGCATGGGAGACTCTCTATTAGCCCCTATTGACTCAAGGTTAGCTAATTCAATGACTCAGTCTTCGACAACAGATGACCGATAACGGACAACAATTGTAATCGCTATACGAATCTCTCGCTAGATATTATGTTAAACTACTCCTATATGTCCCTAAGGATGCCAAACCATACTCTAATACCAAAATTTGTAACATCCCACTACCATTGAGCATATACCGACATTCCAGAGAATATCAAAGCACATACCCCATGGAAGTAGGATGTTAGAGCAGTCAAATCAACTTATCATGGCATCATATAGAACATAAGCATTTCGAAGAACTAAGTTTCCTTATATCATTCATAGCTAAAAGCTTACATTGTCATTGCATTCCATAATCCATGTATTTACATTACCAAAGACATTTGAGATTCTTTGCATTTGATTCACAAATATAAACATTCATTACACTCATAATTCATGTTTATACAATACATAACCTATGAAACTTCACAACTTTATACAATGTGTACAACTTAAATCTAACTAGATGCTTTAGAATTAGTTGACCAGACCTTTGAGCCATTATTGGTTCCAAAATGGACAATACTAGGTTGCTACTAGATTGCCTTAAAAGCTAAGTCACCCGAGTACCGGAAATTCAATGTTACAATTTTTATGAGTTTGCGAACTAAGTGAGTAAACCATCATCGATGGGCCCACTCATGTGAAAACACAAATATCATGGGTATAAAACCAATTTCATGAATATATCACATTATTTAGAATAAATTCTCATTCATCACATCACTCAGTTTGTATACTAAATCACAACATACCTATCATATTTCACAAGCATATTAGGAATATAAGCATTTCATAAAGTCATCTCAGAACAATCCAATCACTCATCTTAATCATTCATATCATCAACATGTACATAGGTTTTTCATATCACTATTCAACATAAATCAATGGTTCTTTCTAATCATTCTCATGATACATGTAAGGATACGTATATGCAATTGCACATGAGAATCCACTTCCATTTTATTTTTGTTGTGACTGAGTGCATATTTAACTATCACGTATCCGTTGCAGATACCGGGCTCATTTTAGACACTGTCCCGTACCTATTAGGGATACCGGGCTCATTAATCATTGAGCCTGTGGCTCTTTGTGCACATTTATAAGCTTTAAGCTCCTTTTCACACTGATCACTCCGGTTACAACTCCTTTATCTGATCATGAATATCAATGTCATGAAATGCATCAAATCACATAATATGATATCAACAACTTTCATTCAGTGTACACAGTCATTTATCGCATTCATTGGATCTAATTCGGACATTCAACATTTAGTTGAGCACTCATTTTTCCATATTCACATACAAGTAAATAGCAATTCCAATACATTCCCGAATATTGGACTTCTCCGACTATCAATGTCCAAAATTATCACAATCTCATAGGTAACAATTCAATAATTTGAATTTAAACAAAAATAAATCAAATATAGTGAGAAAACATCTAGGTTGACTTACAGTATGCTCTAGATTAGCTATTGCCTTGATAATCCGACAATGTCTGGATGCTGTCGGTCAATTTGTGCTTCTATATCATGTAATACATGCATATTTACATATTACTAACTTGTTTAATCAAATGAGTACTCAATCATACACATGTATATGTGTTATGTTTAATGCATGCTCAATTGACTATCCCAAGTATGTAATCTTATCCACAAATCTTACTCATTCATTCATCATAACTTGTATATATCCTGTTTGCAATTAGGTTTATGCCTTAAGTAAACTTGATTACTCTAGATTCATCATTCATTCATTCACTAATCCTTTTCTAGCATTATATATTCATATAATTTCCCAATTCTCATTCATTCATAACTAATTCACATTTCTCATATCCTTTGGATCACATGTGCATCTATAAGAACACCTTCATTCCTTTAACACCTCACGATTTTAGATTTAGATACATTGATCTCAAACAATTCATTCCTTAAGTTATAACCTCAGTTAATAACCTAAACTTATCAAACCCTTAACTAATTAATCCAACAACAATTTAGGTTCATTTCAAGCCTCAATCATGCCCAAATACACCAAGGTAAAGTAGCTTATCCTTAATTGGTTCAACAATCACACAAAACAATTTTTTTTTGTTTCAGAGCATTTCCCACAATCGTGGGGTACCTTTCCACGATCGTGGAAAGACAAAATAGAAATTTTCTCACTTCAATGCATTGACCATGATCGTGGGATGCATGAACAAAAAGTTTACCATCCATTTCCTTTAATTTTTTTCTCGATTCTAACACCATCATAATAGTCCATTGATTATACCTTAAGTATACCTTAATTATACTTCAATCCTAATCTAAAATCATCTATTGAACGGCCTCTAACATACGGTTTCATACATCAAAATAAAACCAATTCATCCATCAATTTCCAACACAACTTCATCATCAATACCACAACCAAGTTCATCCCTAAATAATCATCATGAATGTCATGATAACATATGTCACAATAGATTAATAAATCACTTACTTATTTAGCTCAAAACCTCCTCAATCATTAAGCTAATTTAGCCCTCTAAATATGCAAGGATAAAGCATACTCCAAGAACAAGACGAAAACACAAAAAGGTTTCAACGACAAGATGAAGACAACAAAATTTTAGAGTGACAAAGTGTAGAATTTTAGCAAAATCTCAAGGTTGTAAGGGTTGTGTATGGGTGTCGATGATGAGAGAAGGAGAAGGAATTAGCATGTAGCAAGAACAAAAGAAAGGTGGTCTTTCATATGTGTGTGTGTCGTTGGTATATGTGTGTGGCAAGGATTGAGACACTTAGCAAGACACTTGTCAAGTAAAGAGCTAGGTTAAGTGTCCTTTTCCTAAACTACTAATTTTCACTTAATAACTAGTCCAATTGTCACTCAATCACTAGGCCATTTGTCATACAACTATACCACCATTTGTCACTTATTTATTCAAGCCATTTGTCACTCTATTATTAATGCCACATGCCACCATTTCATAGGCTCATTCAACCTACATTCCCATGTATCATTTTGTCTTGTCCATTAACATTTTTCCTAGACTAGATGCACATATCACCTTATCAATCACTTAATTGTAACAATAAATTCCTAATTCACTAATTATAATCCATCAAACAAAATTCAAGTCATAATCAACACACAATTACATCATAATCATTTAAGATATTTCATACCCTAGGATATGTCAAATGAGTGCATATGCTATTTTTAGAATGTCTCTAAATCATGATTCATATATAGATACGAATATGTTTCATACAAATGAAATGCACTTAATGAATTCTCATATGATATGACTCAATCTAATAATTAAATCCTTAAGTGTAGAAACGGGTTATTACAGTTCATCATCATGTAAATTCCTTCTGATAAACTAACACACCCTTTTCATAAGAACTTAGTGTGTAAAAGTATTTCTACTTTTTGTGTAATCAAATAAAAAAGGAAAATCCTTATGGTCTCCTCTAGAAGGTGGAAAAAGAAAAGGTTTGTCCTTTGATCATTGTTTAGGTCGAAGCTAAGTCGTAGAAAGAAGCTAAGATGTATAAACATATGTAGGTAAGATCAAAAGCAAATACTATTAATTATTTTGAAATTTTGGATTATGAATTTAAACCAAATTGACCTTATCCTAGTTTCTTTTTATAATTCTATTGAATCTTCTTTGGTTATTTTTTTCTTTCTCGTTTTACTTCAATTAAGAATTAACATTTATTATATTTTGTTATTTCATTAATTTATTATATCATCATTGTCGTTTATAACTTTAAAATAGCACCACATTAAAGTTTAAAAATTTTAGTATTATATTATTTAAAATAAGACATAAAAATTAATAAAGTGCGATATAATTTTTTAAATATAGTTAATTCTTTTTAAAATTATCCATAAAATGTGAAGTGGTTATTGTAATGTTTTTAATATATAAAAAATGCAATGAGAAAAATATTGAAATCCATAATTTCCATATTATTATTCCCTCTCTGCCCACAAAAAAGAGTATAATGGCATCTCATTCAGGAACTCACAGAGTCATCATTAGTCTCTTTGGCTTAAAAATACCATCTTTTATGCCAAATATCAAGCTTTTCACTAATCACCGTTATGAATTTCCTCATAAATATTCAATTTATTTTCATCTTTTGGTAGATCTTGAGTAAATATGAGCTTATGAAACTGATACTGTGATCGCATAATAGCTGGTTGGAAGAAAAAAGGTAAAAACAGTCTCAAATTCTATATAAACAACCATAAAAACCAACCAGGAAGATAACTTACCCTATTTTATGTTCATATATATCTTAACTTAGAATGTCTTTTCCTTTCAGAAAAAAGGTTTTTTTTTCCTTACATATAAAATGGAACCAATTAAGGAGATCATTGTCCTTTATTATGCATAATATAAGAATATATGTTAAGCCACTTTTAATTTGCTCATGAAACCTTTTCTACATAAAAATGCTTAGAATGTTAACAATGTGCAATAACAAAAAAAATGAATGATAACCCCAAGTGAGGTCACAAAGCACATGTAAGGAAACACCTTAGTCAAGAAAAGTGGGAACCAGTTGGCACGACAGACACATGAGGGGGACTTCAGTAGCGAAAGAGATGAGGATGCTGGGATGCCAAGGACGGTGAACAACGAGGATGCACAGTGGGATGACAAGGATGGTGGGGCTTTGGTAGGCACAGAGAGGAATGATGACTGTGGTAGTTCGTTTGGTTTTCATTTTATTAAAAATGGTGAAGTCGAAGTAAACGATGATGTTTACCTTTAAAATTTACCAATGGAATTTACTGACAGAAATGTAATCCGTCAGTAAACCTAAAACTTATTTATTGTGTCAAGCATTCCTATTTTCTTTACTAATAGGAATTTTCTACCGTCACTATATTCTGTTAGAAAATTTGCCAGGATAATATCCCTCCATATTTAACGACGGATATTTTTTCATTGCAAAATGAAATGTTACCAACGGAACATGATTTTTCGTCAGTAATTTGCTACGGTTTTGTTTTCGTTGGTAATTTTCCATTGCTAATTACTAATTTTCTTATAGTGGATTTAACAAGAAGTGAATGGAAATTGAAGTTGGACACCACACATAGAATGGGAAGAAAATGAAAAGTGTAATATATTGGATTTTTAGGCAATAAACATTAAATTTAAATTGATAACATTAATATCTTAATAAAATAAAACAAAATTTGATAATTTTGATACTTTTATAAATAATAAGTTAGTTACTTATCATCTAAAAATGATGGAAATTCAATAGAATTATGGTTCCACAATAGATAACTTTACACAAGAACAAACTACAATAGAAAAGTCTTAAGGTTGATGGAATCCTATTACCAATCTATCCCACACCACCACAAAATTACTTAATTGACAATAGAGAATAATACTTTAAGAATATATCAATTAAGTTAAAATATAGGTTGAATCACAAGTCTAATAAGTTGGCTTGGAAAAGAATAGTGAAATAGAACCAAGGATCTATAATACAATTAGTAATATCACATTTATTCCATAAATCGCCTAAATGTCATATGCAGATGATTAAGATATTAATTATAATAAGATTATGCTAGTCCTTTAATTAATTGAATATAATATGCTATGTTGGAGAAAATATCATCTTTATCTCTATATTGTGGTTACTATTGTTAAGGTGGTAAGTAAAATGTAAAACTTGCTCTTATAAATTTGTTCTTAATAGACTTTCCTTCTTAGAAGAAACTGAATGTCCAAAATACTATATATGTGAGACTTTACTAAAGAACTAGCCTCACATCAATCCTTAAACTAACATTGTCTAATTCACTTAGAGCAAACCAAAAAGTCTCTCTTTCTTGCTTAACAATGCGAAGGTGAGCTCGAAGATATTTATATTTTTTAAGGGTAATTAGTCCTTGAGTTAGGATTTCTTTCTATGTATATGTGCAAAATTTTTAGGACAAGAATAAAATAAGTTAGGAAAAAAGAAAAAAATTGGAAGAGAAAAGAATTAAAAACTTAAATAACATAAGAAGTCAAAATAAACAAAATTTTGAATTAATATAACACTATTTAATTATCTCCAAATTTTATTCTATAAAACAACTATGGAATAATTTAAATCAATATCTAAACTAACTATATTAAGAATAATAATTAACTTGCTACATATATCACATATAATCCATTTAGTTCAACATATAATTAGTTAAATTCAAAATATAACTAATCGTGTATATCAACTAATGAACACTTAAATGTAAATCCTTTATAACAAAAATGCTAATAGAAAAATATGCTAATACTAGGGTTCTGGTAAGAAAAGCTATAAAATCCATCTAAAAATCTGATCATACCTGCCTTATTGGTTCTCTGTGTAAAGGTTTTCAAGTTCTCCTCTAACTAGTTTTCTATATACTCGTTATCATTCACCTCTAAGCTTGCCACTGATTTCTTGTCCTTCTAATCGAAGCTAGCCACTAATCTCTTCTACTTGTGCTTATCTTACTTTGTCCTTCTTCCTAAGATTGTTCAAACTCCATCTTTGACCTACTGGGTGAGTTTCTACCTCTTAAGGCAAGAGGGTCCTTTCACATTTAAGTTGTCCCATGCCTTCAACTTCTTACTAGTTTTGGTAATATCTTTTTAAACATTATCTCTTAAAACTTGTAGCATAACCAGTAATAGAATTGTCTATCAGCAATAGCCCTAATAAGGTATTAGAAATTTCCATCTCAATCATACTAATCCTCCTAACCTGACACTCTATAGTGCAACATTCACCCACTCTACCTTTTCCCCTAGATATCTGATGCACATCGAACAAACTAGAAAATAAAACCTAACTCTGCACAAATGAATTTGTAGTAGTAGTGAGTATGGATCATATCCACATAATGTGGTGTGTAGCTTTTTTAATGAATGAATTGGTGTTTAGGATTTTACAGGGGTGTCTATTGGATTTGATTAAGAAAAAAAAAAAGGCAAAACTTATTGGACCCTGAACTTTTTCTTGGAAATTTGATTTATTAAATGAAATTAAATGAGGAATTAGTGGTGTTTAATGTTTTATTTGGGAAATGTTAATTGGAGCAATTGCAATGATATTTTGAGGTTAATACATGAAATGGGTGTTTTGTGCATGATTGTGTTAATAATAGACATTGTATGAGATTATGTATGACTTGTGTGATTGAGGAATGCATATGTGCTTATCCTCTATTGTTGAGTTTGCAATTGAGTATTTGTGTTGGTTTGGTATGTTGGAGATTTGAATTGATTTTGCGATGAATTAGTTGAAGATTATGTGGTATTGGGTGAATGAGTTAAGTTGATGTGTTGGTAAGCCATCCTAGTGTAGGAATGGTGTTCAGAAACTTTAACGGAAAATCTGTAATGATATAGATAGATTTAGCCAAAGTGGTCTTAATGAAAGTTGTAGCTTATGTCTCCAGCTTCCTAACGCCATAAAGTATACAATTTTTTGATATCGGGGCTAGAAGTTATAATCGATTAAAAGTTAGAAGTTGTTTAGGAAGAGTTGTTTAGGACAGAAAGTTTGATTGAATTTTTGACCATTATAGAGATAGATTTTGGCTTTAAGTTCTTCATGAAAGTTTTAGATTATGTTTTGATCTTTCCATTTATGTAAAGTATGGAAATTTTGGGCTATGAATAGGAAGTTATGAATTTTACAAGTTGCTGTTACTGTTTGGGAAGAGTGTTAGTGGACAGGATCTTTGAAGTGGTTTTCGACTTCTTTAGAGGCCAAATTTCATGAAACTTGTAGATCTTGTTGTTATCTTTCTAGTGATATAATGTATGGAATTTTTGGACAATGGAGTGAAAAGTTATGATGTTTTGAAGTTCTGATACTGTTTAGGATGCAATTGTCGGTCAGCCACTTTTGAGTAAACTTTTGACCCCTTTAGAGACTGAACTTGCTTTTGAGTCCTGTGTGAAAATGGTAGAGCTATCTTTTATCTTTCTATCGATACGAAGTTTGTAAAATTTGGTCAGCCACTTTCGCATGCGCGCACCATTCTGCCGATTTTTTAATTTTTCGCCTGTTTCGACCTCTCTCCACTCTTTTGGCCATAACTTTTTTGTCCGACCTTCGATCGATCTGATTTTTAAAGCGTTGGATTTCTAAGACATCCCTATTTCTCTCCATACCAATTTTATAAGTTTTGATTTTGAATTGAGAAATACCGATCAACTTGAAGTGGGATGATTGATTAAAAGGTTATGAGTTATATACTTTCTGAACATGCTACAGTAATTTGGTGATATCTTAAGCTATAGAGCTCTGATCGATCTGATTCTTGAAGATTTAGATTTCTAAGACATTCCTCTACCTCTCCATGAAAATTTATGATTTTTTAGATCAATTTGAGAAAGACCAATTGACTCAAAGTGGGATGATTGATTAAAAGGTTATGAGTTAGATACTTTCTGAACATGTTTCAGTACTTTAGAGATATCTTGAGCTATAGAGCTCCGATTGAGTTTATTCTTGTTTAAAATTAAACTAGAAACATGGATATACAAATGTTCTGAAGGAATTGAATTTCAATTTTGGCCTTAAGATGTTCAATTTCTGGAGTGAAATTAGGTGTATTGTTCAGTCTTGGTTTAGATTGGTCTGAAAGTATTTTGGCCATAACTTCTTCATTTCTGAACCGAATTGATCATTTTTGGTGTCGTTAGAAATTTAAGACAGAGAGGAACATTTATCTAGAAGGAAGTGTTATCAAATTGCTTTATTTACCTGATCAAAATAAGGAGTGAAGATGTTAGTTTTTAAGGCAAAAAGGAACGGAAAAATTGGAAGATTACTTAAGGTTTTAAGTTATAAGGCTTATATGTAAGGGCATGAGGGCCTTTTCTCATTCATTAATGGCAAGTTGGTAAATAAGAAGAGTGGGCTTTAGTATAAGAAGGAGCAGTGATGC
>JANZLC010000002.1:32042572-32061733 GCA_026413385.1 Erythroxylum gracilipes
TAGGGTATCTTTTTTTTTTCCTTTTCTATCATCTACTTTCCACCTTGATGTACCACAAATGGGATATTCTTGAAGATCTTTAATGTCCTTCCAAAATATAGCGCAATCATACTTACAAGCAGGTATTGATGTATATCTTAATCCAAGGTCCCTTAACAATTCTTTTGCTCTATAGTAAGATTTAGGCAACTTATGGTCAACCGGTAATTCATTATTAAGCAACTCAATCAACATGTCAAAAGATTTATTACTCCACATATTATATACCTTCAACTGCAACAACTTGATAACAAAAGATTGATGTGAGAAATTCAAGAACCGTGAAATTATATGATCTGGGACTTTTGGCTATGAAATTTATTTCGTAGCTAAAGGCATTTGGCTACGAAAATATATTTGTAGCCAAAAGAAGATGAATGGAGTTTTTAATTTCTACCAAGACACAAATGTTTTTTTATTTAATTGTTAACTTCAAAAAATGCTCACCCTCCCCAAGTTTTCACATATAACATCTATTAATTTTTGTTCCACCTCTTCAAAAATTGACCACTTGCGAATGTGGTTTGTAAAGAAAAGTTAAATATTAGAATCAAAATCCAAATTTTCTCTTTTGGTAACATTTAGTTATCATAAAGTTGAGTACCTGCTCCTAAACTCCAATTCATGCTCGACATACTTACTAACATTAGGTTGCTACTAAGAAATGACATGTTTGCATGCAGATCATATGTTTAGAACCTTCTTAATTTAAAATTAAACTTAATCACTATTATTGCTTGGTTAATTTGGTGATTAAATTTAATTTGTCATCATCAACATGTTTCTTTAACTTCTTAAACCAGATGTCAACATGAAAATTCTTATGTATTGAGGTTCTCAAGATACTAGATTTAGTAGCCAAATACACTGATCTCTTAAGCAATCTAGTATAATATGTTCCAACGTTTCAAACTATTCTTTGCACTTCTTGAATTTTATGTCCATATATATACCTATTTTTCCAAAGTTTGGATAAATTGGTAGCAAACTTCGATGCATATGCTAAATGAAGTTGATTTTTAGGGGTACCTATAATTTTCATATCATTCTTCAACTTGTATTGTGATATGTTCCTGCACCTTCATTTTCTATTAGGTAGTTAAGCTTCCTTTGTCTATGATAGGTAGACTAAACTATGTATATGCCTAGGTTTGAGAATCTCCATCAGTATATCCTTGAATGGATTAAGAGGCAGTAAGATACTCTTTATCTACCTCACCTCCTTTATGTAAAAATAATATCAATGAGTTCTTTGCTCTGATCATTTATGTTAGTTTGGATCAAATCAGGTTTGATCTTAGGTAAGGGCAAGAAGGGCAGGAAAGATACCTGCCTAGAGTATACTCTTATATAGAACAAAATAGGCAACAAAAAGGACTTTTATTTTGTCTCATTTTATTTTTTATGAGAGTTAAGACGTTAAAGGGCCCCTATTTTGCTTCTTTTTGTTCTTTATAAGACTCACTCTTGACTCTCATAAAGAATAAAAAGAGGCGTAATAAGGGCCCTTTTTTATTTTATTCAGGACCTATAAGATATCAGGAACGACCCTGGATCAAACTAATAACAAAGAAACTCTAGATTGGACTCTATTATTTCCTATATTCAAAAGCCACCTATCTTTCCATATATGTATGGAGTTTTTGTCCCCTACTCTCCCTGTTAAACCATCCTGTAAAGACTGATAAAGTGACATGAATGCTTCTCTAAATAAAAACTTGCTCCAATTCCTTTTCTAGCTTCAAGGATATGATAGTAGAGATAGTATTCTGACTTTAAAACTCTTGCAACTAATGATTCCTGTGATTTAAGGATCTCAATCATTTTTTTATTTTTATTTTTTGCTAATAGGGTTAAATTGAACTCTGATAAATTTCTCATTCCCATTCTGCTTCCTTATTTTTTTATTACAAAGTTTATCCCATGCCATGCGTTAGCCTATAAAAATTTGTGTTAATCTTCTCCAATTGAATATATACTAGCTTGGTATTATGAAGCACAATATAAGTCGGTTTAGATTAGACCTCTGATATCAAATATTTCTCTACTTACACCCTTATAGCTTTGTGCTTACCCTTCTATTAAAGCTTGAAAATTTTACTTTTTCTTTATCTACCAAGTAATGAAACTAGACTATGTTCGTTGCTTCTTACTTACCCCTTTTCTTGGTTCAGGTGCTCCTGGTGGGCTAATGTAAGATGCTACTCTACTACTTGTCAAGTGAAAAAGGAATGTATTGGATTTGAAGGTTTATATCAGTTTCAGTACATCAATAACCCTTTTTCTGCTTTTTATGGTTTCAGATAGATGATAAAAATGGAGGGCAGCGTCGAGGCTCAACAGCTTGGCCTGCTGGCATGAAGGATTTTTCAGCTTTTCTAACGTACTAACAAGAAAGAGGAGAACGAAGTGCCTCCAAGCCATTTAAATTGCTGCTGCAGAAACACGCGGATTCTCATTCCGCTGAGGAAGAATTCTATAATGATGGACAACCGAACCTTGGCCAACCTTCGCCAGCCAGACCGTAACAGTAAATCTACTGTATTGATAAATAGTAAATGCCTGATTACCTAGTGGCCTCAAATCAAAACCAGAAGATAATTGTTTCTTTAACAACGCGTTTAGTACATCTTCGCTTCCAATGAGGCATGTCTTTTTTGGAATTTATACAAGATTCGAATCTCGTTTCTTATTTGCTAAATTGACTTGCTGCGATTGTCACTCGCTTAGCAGGGTTGATAGAAGAAGATCCTGCATAAAACTAGCTCTCCCCGCAGCTTGCCTAATCCTTTTTTGTCGCTCTTCATAACTCAAAGAAGGGTCAAAATTTAAACTGCATGAGAAAGAGTGAGGGAGCATAGTCAACACTTGAACTTATGAGAAACCTCAATTATGCACGACTTGCACCACAGATGTAGTCTCATTCATGCCCCCATGGAGCTTAGACTTTTAACCTCCAAGACAGAAATGAAACAAACCAATGCTACACACAGATTATTGCATTTGAACCAATTAGAAAAATATATTATTGCATTTGTATAAGACAGATTACATGTAGTTCATTTTATAGTCGTCATCACATCAACTTCACATGATGAAGCGAATGCCGTATGTGCAGTCTTTTACCCAAGATTAAAAAATATATCGCAAAGTGAGGGAGGCTGTAAACATATACAGTTGCTATAGCTGTCCACATAATGGCTGATGACCAACAAAAAAGAACAGGGTATACTGGAACAATTTCTCCATAAAGCAGGAAGATGTTACCACATAAATAAAACAGCCACCTGGAGATTCCAGTTACATGAACATCATTACTTTATCCAAAATTTCAACATTATCCATATATAGATGATGTTTTCTTTCTCTGGAAAGTTCAAGTGGCTCAAAACTTAGTAGCAAAATCCACCAGTTATATCATTAACTCCTTTGATTATAAGACAATTGGATATTGTCAATGCTTTGTTCACTTCCCATCCAACACTTGTATAACTAAACAAAGAAGCAGAACTTAGGCTTTTCGCAATCAGTCAATAGAAAGGGAACATTAGATAAGTACCTTGATCTCCATATGGGTGGTGCAGCATTTTTGGTGGAAACATCCTCCACACTCGATACCACAGATTTAGAAATTTCTTCTGCTTCAGATGCAGGGAAATTCAAAATAAGTGACGAAAGAACTGGATCAGTTGCTGCATTAGACGTGTTATCATTGCTTGACCTATAACCCCCACCCCCTAGCAGTACTTGTAAATGAGCCTCACGGAGATCCCGTCCAAGGACGGATAATGCCTGACTGTTAGGAATTGCAACTCTACGTAATCGGCGACGTCTCTGCAAGTAATCTTTAGTTAATGGAAACCAGAAAACCATTTGAATCTCTCATTGACATAAACCAATAAATATGACATCCATATTATAAGAATATTAAAAATTGTAAGACAATTTAGATTCAGTGATTGGAAATTCCATTGCAAGGATATCTTGAACAAATGCCTGTGTTGCAGAGTGATATGACTGAGCATATCTCGTGAAATCTTGGCCGAGCAAACAGGACACACCTGCAATGGCAGAGTGGATGTATCATGAGTTGTATACAAAAGCTTCTAGTGTAAGGAAAAAGTTTCTAGGAAGCATCAAGCGCGGTAAATACATAAAGCATCGCATGTTCAAACTTCAGAACTGAATGCCTTTCTGAGAAAATAGTTATAAAGTGATCAAGTTGTCCCTTATTCTAAGCATGTGAGGTGTTAGCATATAAGCATCACCATTGATCTTTTCCCTCATTAATTTTTCATCTCTTCATGTTACCAAGAACATATCTGCCACTTCTTTTAAGTAGATCAATTTAGACCCCTTTCAAGCTTATGCATTAAAATAAAGACCATGCTAATATTTTATTCCCAATTATATAATAATAATCACAAAGCAGGGGAGCAAATCTCTATTGTTGTTAAATATATTTATTACACTCTATAAATGGCATATTTTAGCGTGGATGGGTGAGAAAGAGAGAGCTAATTATTCAAGTCTAAAACCAAAGGAACAGAATTGATTTTCTTGTCTAAATGTCCTCTGAATCACACAAATTACCGCACCATTAATTCTATGTTTTGATTGCACTTCAAATTACAACTATTCCAATGGAAGCAACCCTGCCTGCTACAACTTCTGGATATTCAACTAACAAAAAGGAACAGTACACAAAAAAGGGTCATCACATTTTAGTTGAGAACGCTCTAGTTGTCATATTTACAACCATTTCCATATTGTGACTGCAACTACAGTTGTAATTAGATTTCTTGGAATACAGTTTCCTCACAGAAGGCACTCTTTCTCAAGTGACACTGTTGATCATGCAGAAACAACTTTTCAAGCTGGTCGCAAATGACAGGAGACCGATCTCTACTTAGCTTTATATACCTAAATAATGATAACCAAACGGCAGTCTGCAGCAAAACATGAATGAAAGAACTGCTTCAAGCAAAAAAGTATAGCTACATTAAGCAATGCCAATAGCACCAATACACAATCACATGTACCAAACATAGCTACTTTCAACATTACTGCTCCCACAAGAATGCCACTTCCGTTTGATAATACAAAAGGGCACCAAAGCCCTCAAGCCCACTCTTTTTAAGTTTCGAACTCAGGCTCCAATAAATCAGAGCATATTATTCTCGACACGGTAGTATCATTTCCAACATTCACGCCAACAATTTTAAAGGATTATGAAGTGAAATATGGCCACAAGCTTAATAAGCATAAACCAACAGGAAGATAAACATAATAGGTATGGAGCGAATAGCAAACAGAGGGACGGGAAAAATTCAAACGTTATGGTAAAGTTGCCAAACTAAGTAGTAACCAACAAACGCTGCAGCTGTTGCAACGTCGAAACCCGAATCCAGAAAAGACTACAAAGCATAAGAACTAAACCCAACACAGATCATAACTTTTTGTAGCAAAAACCATATAAGGAAATCCGGTACACAAATTAATAAACAAGATACACAAGGACAAAACAGCAGAAACATTAAAAGATAAAAGTGATCCACTTACGGTGACTTTAGATTCGCAAGAGTGTTCATCTTCGAGATGGGAACACAGAGACGCGATATCGAAATCCTCATAACAGTAAGGGCATGGAAAATCTGGTCGAACCTCGTCATCTACCTCGAAATCGTCGATGCTTAACCGATCTAGAACATATCAAGAAAAAAGAAGACTGCGTACATTAGAAAGTACATAGAACAAATGTTTCTTTTTTCCTAAAAGACAACGCTAAATGTTCATCCATATAAACCAGGATCATACAAATTTTGAGAAAGAAGGAGGGTTCCTACCCAGAGAGCTCTGATGGTTGTTGTGCAAGGTAAACTGGCGTTTAGCGGCGGCGACGCGTGAAGTCCAGAAATCAGAGTCCATTTTCTTGAAAACAAAAGCGATTAATGAGTGTGGTGTGTTGTGAAGTTCTTATTCACCTGTATATTAAAAATAAAACCAACAATCTGAAAAAGAAAAGGGAAAGAGACCCTTCTCCCCACGATTTATATGCTCCTGTTTGTTTGACTTGCAAGTGTAAATGAAAGTCTCAACCTTTGATCTGAAGTAAAAATACAAGTTACAGGAGGATGATAAAAGAAGAAGAAGCTTTATTTTGCTTAGTTTGACTAATTCCGAACAACCCTTTTTTAGTGCGCTTTTAATTAACGAGACAGAGAGAAGCTTGAAAACGTGACGATTGAATTAAGGAAGGAGAGGACAGCGTTTGTTTACGTTGCCCGCACAAGAACATATACATTATATTATATATATGTTTGCAGCTTGTTCATCTCGTTTTGTTAATTTGCGTTTGTCGTAAAATTATAGGAAGCCGCTGGGTGTGGTTAAGGATGGTCAATTCGTGTCCTGTTATTACGTGTGACCGAAACAACCGATTATGGCAGTCTCGTATCTGGCATGAGACGCATGGCTTCGCTCGGCATCAGCATCACCCTTCTTCTAATGATCTTGTACAATTACTTAATACCTATAGGAAGCTAGAGAAGCATGAACTTCAACGCAAATGGAAACAAGCCAGTAATTCTATAGGAATGGGAATATTGGCTGCAGGAACTCTCGTCTCATATCCATACAATTTGACTTAATTTTCCAAATGATCCTAGACTTTCTAAATTGTCTTTTAAACCAAAAATCAACCTATTATAATTAGTGATCTGCACGCTCTAAATTTAAATGACCTAGAGATCATAGGTTCATTTGAGTAAAAGATTTACCTCTTTATTCTTAATAATATTTGGAAATTTTTCAAATAGATTTTCTAACTTTGACAAAAGGTTTATCCCTAAAACTAGTAACCTTTATACATATGAAAAATCCTTGTTGCACTAATTCCCTATTCTTCTTTGTATCTTCTCTGTAGAGAAAACACTCTTTGAGTTGGAATTTCATGGTTGATAAAGGTGGAATAAGATAAATAAGCTTTATAGAAGTCCACACTAATAGAACAATTCTTTGGGAAATTCTTCTTGAATATCCTTTGGATACTTATTAAGAAATTAGTACAATATTCCTAATTAATAGGTATTAGTGTATGAATTAATAGGTAAATTCTCTAGGTAACTTCTCTTCCTTTATCATCATAAATAGGATTTGAAACATTAAGCCCAGTATTTGTAGTTCTTTTCGATTTAACCTTCTTTAGCTCCTGTTTAATCAAGTGCATCCTTTTAACATAAATAAAATCTTTATGACCATGTAAAGAATGAGCCATGTCTCTAAGAATAGCCTCATTAAAAACCTTTATCACCTGTTAGAAAATTATTAAATATGAATGAAAACTATCCCCTACACTTGTTGAATATATCTTAAATGATGATAAGGGAGTGATATTAGAACATTGGATTCATAATGAGTGCTTTACTCTTAGAGAACTTTGACAACCACTCTTTATTATCTAGTTCCCTATCTAACTTCTTCCTTATGAGAGTAAGTATAATATTGTATATCTAGAATTTAATAAAAATTATGATGATGACATATAATTATAGTTTAAAAATTAATGTTTTGATAATTTTTTGCATAGTATATATTTGTGCTTTAAAGATCCAGTCTGCATTAACAAGTGAAATGATTTCCTATACATATCAGGTAATCTAAGTCAGTATTAACAAAATAGTTTCTAGAATTATCATCTTAAGAGGTTTAAGCACTATACCTTTTAGCCTAATGTAAAGTAAAGTATAATATTGAATCTCTTATAATAATCCAAGGTTGCTAGTTCCTGAATATCCTTCTATAAGGGAGAACCATTGATGAGCCAAATTACAAGCGTACATAAAAACTAACTTTTGCAAAGGTGTTAGTTTGCAAAAGAGTAATTAAAATATAGAGAAATTGATTAGAAATCTTACTATTATCAACCCTTATAAAGAAGAGATGAAAAACTACAATGATTCTTCCACTACATTGACATTGGTGGTTAAAGATCACCCATCAATTTATTAAAAAAAAACCTTGCTAAAAGGAGTTGGTTTTTATTTTGTTCTCTAAAAGACATATTAAAAGAGGTTTCTCCTAGAGGAGCATGTTATACAAGGCTTGTTAGTTATTATGGTTGTTTTAACCTCTAACATTCTAGGCTAAAAGATATTAATTAGATAGCTTAGAATAATATAGTTTTTTTCTTCCTCTTAGAATATCTTTTAACTATTATAAAAGTGGCTTCTTCCCCTTGATTAGTGCTAAGTGGAGGGGAATGATACTTAATTTGAGTAGACGTTTACATTTAATGTCATTTTGTATGGTTTATAGATTCTTATTGTCATCTATAAACCTTGGTCACATTAGGTACCACTATTTAAGGTGTCTCACCATAAGGAGATGTTGTTACAACTAGATTTTCTTCGAGATCTTTGGGAATAACTTACTTGGGTAAACTGGGGCATTCGTCTGCTAAAGAGTTCGTATTTTCTTTATTAGAGTCTTTAACTAAAAGAACCACATTAATTTCCGTTAGCTTCTGAATGTTCTTGATGTAAAGATCCTTCTAATAGGCTTCCAAACACTAGCTTCTTGTTGTGTGTCAAGTCTCTAAGGCTCGGTAATTTTAGTTTCCACCTCCTTAAGCTTTTCTTTCTTTACCAGTCTTAATATCTTTAAGGTTTCTAATAGTTCCTTTTGTACTTTAACTTTAATATACACTTTAGTGAAGTCAATCCTTTTAATGCCTATTATATGCTCATGAAGGCATAAGGGTTTGCCCATGGAGCTAGTTAAATAATTGAGGCCTTATATGGTATAATATTTTAGTGAAACATTGTGAAAATATACTTAGAATGGGATTAGGCTCATGTTCTTTTTATCAAAGACACATCACAGTCTCCATCTTTAAAAAAGAAGTGGTTTACCATAAAAATGCCAGGGCCCCTACTCAGGAGTTCCATATATCTTCTACATATTAAAAAAGTTAAAGAGGAATTAATCTTAATTTGTGACCATTATGTTCTTTAGGCCAGAGTTCCCCTATATAGTGAGACCCCATTTCTACATATATTGAAAAGGTGCTCTTTTATCTACGTAAAATCTCTACATTTGTTGAAAAGGTGCTCTTTTATCTAGGTAGAATCCTACAATCGTACAAGACTAGTAGGCAGTTGTAGCTTATAGTAGCTCTAAAGAAGGGGACACTACTAAACGTTATCTTGGAGGTGGAGTCTAAGGAATCAAATGAAGCTTAATGTATAGAGACTATTCCCTACCTACCTTGCTCTAAGTTTTAGGGAGTGCTAGACCAAAGAATGGATCTTTCACTCCATCCAGATTTTGAGAGTTAGAACTTATCCTAGGATGGAGAGGATGTATGTTAGCAGCATCAGTGCGAGTATAAGATGGTGGTTTTTTTTAGCAACTCAGAGGGATGCAGTTTACTACTGATAGTGGTGAATTTGAGCTTAGATAAAGAAGTTAGCGAGACTAGTGCAGGAGCTAGGTTAGATCTAGATGCAAAATCCATATTAATAAGGTAAGAAAAAGACCAATTGTAGTTAGGTGGGAAGAGTGAATATATTTTTACCATTAACTTTAAAAGGAAATTCAACATTTATTTTGATTGGAAATGATGGAAGCTATTTCTAGAGAGATATGGGAACATCTCTCTCTAGAATCCTTCCTTATTCAATTGAAAATAGTTTTATTATCACTATAATGTCTAAACACTTGTTAATTAAAGTATCTCTTAATGCTCTTGGCTCTACTAAAATATCCTTATTTTGATTTAACAATTACATGGTTCATACCCAAATTACAATGCATTAGTAACTATAGGTATGGAAAGCTAAGTGATGGGTTATAAGTCCCTAAAATTTAGCTTCAAGATTAAGACTATAAAGAATAAAATTAAGAAGCTTAAAGTAGGAGCAAGGAGGGAAATAACTGAGGTAATTAAGAATACTAGAGAAAAGCTTATTTTTCTATAGAACTAAGTAGCAACTAATCTAGGAGACAAACAACTAATAATGGAAGAACAAAAAGCTCTTAATGAATTTGTCACAACTCTCGAAAACCATAATTCTCTATTGAGGCAAAGATCAAGGGTCCAATAACTCTAAGAAAGAGATGAAAACATTAAAAAAATTTCAAAATGCCATCATCAATAATTAAAAACAAATATAGAATATGTCACCTCATAAATAAAGATGGTATCCCCTAATTCACTCATAAAGACCTCAAAAAGATAACATTCTACTACACCTCAAAAACCCTTGACAAATCCACAACTCCTACAATATTGAATATTAACATTAAAGACTATGCTAATAATATAAAGATAAGCATCACTCTTGATGACTCCTTTCCAAAGCCATGATGTAAAGGATGCCTTCTTTATATTGGAGGCTAATAAAGCCTCTAGACTTGATGGCCTCAATGTCTACTTTTTTCAAAATACTTGGAGCAGAATGGTAGATATAGCCACTAAGGTTGTCATAGAATTCTTCTTTTCTTGAAAGTCACTCATGGAGTTCAATAGAATATTTATTTACCTCGTCCTAAAAAATAAAAATGCTTCAATACTTCAAGATTATAGGACAATTTTATATTGTAATGTAATTTATAAAATCATTTCCAAGATGATAGCTTACAAACTCGAAACCGTTCTATAGTTTATAATAGATCCTTGACAAAGAGCATTCATTAAGAGAATAAGCATTGATGATAATATCTTAATATCTTAAGATCTCTTCAAGAATTACCATAAGGATACCAACATTAAAAGCTATGCTTTAAAAGTAGACTCAATTAAATGGGTGTTTTTGCTTAAGGTTTTTGAAGCTTTTGGCTTCCCACCATTGTTTATAATCTAGGTTCATCATTTTGTCACAACCACCTCCTTCAATATTCCTATAAATGGTTATCCTAAAAAAAGCTATAAAAGGAGTTAAAGGACTGAGGTAGGGGGGCCTCCTCTCCACCTACCTATTTAGTCTTTGTATCGAGACTCTCCTAAGAATTATCAAGAGTAACGTCAATAATTCCAAAAACTCTTAGTTTCATTACAAGTGTAGGAAATTCTATCTTTTCAACTTCACCTTAGCTGCTGATGTTCTTTTGTTTTGCAAAGCTAATCACACCTCTATTAATTTATTGCTTAACTCCCTTTACATGTTTCAAAATCTTTTAAGGATTAAAATTAATAAGGTGAAAAGCAACCTAATATCTTTTACTGTTCTAGTGAAATTTATTGAAGAAGTTACTTAAAACTTACGAATTGAAAGCATACATTCCCTTTAAATTTTAGCGCATCTCTATTATAACTTTGATAATTAGTAATCAAGATTGCTAAACCTTATTTGATGCCATTAATAGAATAATTGGATGTTGGTAGAATAAGTCTTTTTCCTTGCAAGAAGACTACTACTTACAAAGGGAGTTTTGTGTGGCGTAAAGATCTATTAGAGCAGTCATTTATTTCTTTTTTTCAAATCTACTAAAATCATTGAAAGAGTTCTAAAGAAGTATCTATAGACTAAGAATATGTGCAACTCTTTAATGCCAAAATCAAGTGGATGGAAGTGTGCTTGACAAAAGACCAAAGAGAATTGGGATTAAATTAGTTACGATCATAAAAAAATATGCTACTTGCAAAAAGAATATAAAAGATCTTCATGTATAAAAAAATCATTATAGTTAAATGGGTACACATCTAATTCATAAAGGACCTTAGTCTTTGTATAGTGGCTCCCAACATTGTTATGTTTTAGACCATATAATAGATGCTAAAAACTAAGGGATAAGCTAGCTACTCAAATCAAGTTTATAACTAGAAATGGTCAAGATACCTAGCTTTGGTATGACTATTGGCATCCCTTAGGCCTTTATATCTGCTTCCATTTGTTGCCAATATGATGCTTAGATTCCTAGCTTCTTCTAAATTCAAGCTTCTGACTAAAGAGAACTCATAATTATGGCCTAATCACTATGGAGTTAGCTGCTCAAACATAATAGATAATTTTTCAAGCTATCATCCTAATACAGATATGGATGAAGTCATTTAGTTAAGCTGTAACTTAGGTTAGTTCACTAATAAAACATGCAATGGCATCTTTATAAAGTCGAAGACAACACTTTCTTGGTTAGAAATAGTGTGAAATAACTACAACTTATCCAAAGCATCTTTCATGGCTAACTGTCAAAGGATAGTTTAATGCAAAAGATAGGCTATTCTATGATTCATTCAATTACTTGGATTGCCCTTATACAACAACCTCTTTGAAAGCTTATATTATATCTTCTTCAACTATAACTTTGTGAAAATTACTTGGCCTTCAATCCGTCATCTATGTAACACCTATTGTAACTATAAATATTGGAAATAAATCATTGATTAGGCATCTAGGCTTAAGCAAAGGAACAAAATTGAAGTTGAATGTTTAAGATTGCATTCAAATATATCACAAACATAATATGGAAGGAAAGGAATAATATTTTTTTCCAACCGCACTATTGATTCTAACACATTCAAGAAGAAAGGTTCTGATTTCTATGAAAGCCAAAAAAAAACATAAACTAAACCCTAACACTAAGATGGAATGTTTAATGACAAAGCAAATGGCAAACAATCAAGTTCCAGTTGTCTAACAGTAATTCGGTATTCCTCTAATGATAAGAAAACAACTCCAATGGAGACATCCTTAAGGCTTCAAGGGGTAAAGCATGGTGACCTATGAGAAAACTCAAGTGAACTCTTATTCCTTTTAATTTAGATGGTTTGTGACATTGTACCATTAAGAAATGTTTAAAGTGCGGTTGTTTAATTGTTAGATCTTTATAGTAAGCATGGTATTATGCTTTTTGCACTTGATCTCCTAGTATCCCTTTAAGGAACAAGCTTAATGTAATTCCTTTCTTTTCTAGAAAAAACATATTTTATATTTTACAAATAGAATAGGCATTACAAAATAAACAATTTGAAATGCAACTTAACTCCCAATTAAATATGAGTTTCTAAAGCACCTTAGGTTTGTCTAAATTTGATAATTCTTTAACTTATATCCTAAGCTCCTTTTTACTAGTTATCCTATCTAAAATCTAATGAGAGGATGAAGAAGGATGCCATATGCCAAAGTATAAAGTGTTCTTTAACCACTAAAGAGTAAGCTTATTCTTCTCTATATTCAAATTTTAAAGGTTTAAGCTCCCTTATTCATTTTAGTCAATGCAAGAAAAGTTTCTAGCATATCTACAAATTGGTTCTTCTTTCTTCCTAGATGTAAAATTTAATTTCATTAAATTCCTTGATTAACTATGTCAAGTATTTTCTATAAAATTATTTGGTGAAAAATCAAATAAAAGTGTGATATATTTGACCATTGGAAGCCTCCTTGATTAGTCCTTTTACTGCTCTTACGCTCCCTATGCTCTCCTTCTTTTCCTTTCTCCACTCTTCCATTGCATTCTTTTTTCTAGCTTTAGTACTCTTAGTTCTTGCTTCTACAATTTCAACCCCATTATGAACAAACTTTAACTTAGGGGGATTGTTATCTTTATCCCTAGGTTTTTTCCTTATATTTTACCAGTTACTATTTTCAGAAAAGGTAATTCAAATTTTGCTCCTTTACACCCTATTGTTTTACCTCTCTAAGTAAATGTCTCACGCCCTATCAAGCCTTGATTAGTCCAACTTTTTTTATGAACCTTTTTCCCTTTACCTTCTTTTCCATTCTTTGGAAACTCCAAGCCTTCCTGCCCCCTCAATCCCTAACCATTGTCCTATCTTTTGTCCCTTTTTGCCTCGAACACCATCTTCTCCAATCTTCCACCAATTGGCTCTTACTTTTGTGTCCCCATCATATCCTTCCCTCCCCTCTCCCTCTATATGACAAGCTTCTTGTATTAATGATGTGCAAACTATGACTAAAGGCTCTACTACCAAAAGGTCATGATCTCAAGTAATGGGTGACATTTCCCTTAACTTTAAGATATCTTTTATTACTCAGGATCCTAGTGCTATTAATGGATTTATATCCACTCTTATAAAATTATCTAAGTAGGAGATTCTGGATGGTTAAACATAATTATTGGTTATTATAGATAAAAGGCCTTTGTATCTAACAGTTAGAGCTTGGGCTGAAAGATAGTGGAGTGAGCTTGGCCTTTTAAAAATCCTCATCAACCAAGAGGACTTCTTCTTGTTCTCTTTTAGCTCAAAAACATTAACTAACAATGTCCTTAAACTTGGTCCTTAGCATTGCAATGGTACCATCATCCTTTAAATTTAGAAAACAAGAATGGATCTTAACAAGTCCAAGTTTAAAACAATCCCCACCATGGTATAATTTTACAATAATCCACTAAAACATTATAGCACTGTATACCTAAGTTACCTAGCTATCTTTCTTAGTAACCCTCTATTATGGATAAAAATATAATAGCCATTGGAAGAATTGGTTTTGCCATGATCTGCATAGAAACTAAAGTGAATAGGAAGCTCCTAAATGTACTAAAGCTCAATATGATAAACCCCCATAGAAATCTTAAGGAAATCACTATCACTTATTTATGAAGTCCACAGGTGAAAAAATCAACTGAATGGAGATCTACAGGAAGGTTCTTAAAAAGGAGTGATCATGAGGAGCTTAAGGAGAAAATTAGGAATATTATAGAAGCTTCAAGCAAAGAAGGACACAATAAATAGAAGGGGAAAAAAACTCCTAAGAGGGTCCTGCCACAAGTTTTAAGAGAAGAGATTATTGTCTTTAATGGAAATGACACAAGGGATCTAGTGAATGATCCCTCAAGAACTCAAGCTAGTGAAAATCAATAATTAAGCTCCTATTATGAATTTTAGAGATAAACCATCGGATTAGAAGGAAGAAGCTACCTCTATAAGAGATGAAGTTAGCAATTCACCTGAATCCTTCACTCTTACAATAAGGAGGTCAAGTAGAACGAAGAGTAAAAGGTTCAAACCCCCTTTATGATACTTCTAAATCCATGTTAGTTTAGAATATAAGGGGCTTTAATAGACATAAAAAAGCAACAATCTATTAATGATTATCTCGAATTAATAAAGCCTTTCATTTATGTCCTTTTAGAAACTAAAATCTAGGAGAAGAATTGTAAAAATCTATGGTTTATTAAGAATAACTGGGAAATAATCACAAATCTCTCATAAAAAATGGGAGGATGATTGTATGTTATAGCCTTAAATGTATAGAGGTTATTAGTCACTGCTTCAATGATCAAGCCATACACTTATCAACTCCTAGTAAACAAATCCCTGCAGCATCAGAATCTTCTCATTAATGTTGCTAACCATACTTTCGAAAGGAAATCCCTGCGGCAGGACCTTTATAACAACTCCTAGTAAACAAATCCCATAGCTAATCATTAAAGAGTTTAATTGCATTAATTCTGAAAAGGTTTAAGCTCTAGGGTTCCTTACTTAGATTTTAAGACCTATATAGGATCACCAAAGTTAGAATATTTTAATTATGAAGGAAATAATTTTACTTGGTCTAATAAATAGTAGGGAAAATGGTACCTTAGATGGAATCTAGATCAATATTTAGTGAACTGGGATTGGATAACTAAATTTTAAATAAGCAAGTTAATTTTTTAATAAGTCATTAGTATCTGATCATTTCCCAATTAAGGTCTATATCTATTTAATGCTACAACAAGGCTTACCCCTTTTTAGATTTTCCCATTTTTTTTAAACATTAAGGATTTCATAAGATTTTAAAGGAGGGTGTGGATTCCTATGTCTAAGGACTTGAACAATTCAAGTGTTTAAGAAAGTTAGGGATAGTAAAAGACAAGGCAAAAACCTTTTATAGGGCTCTTATGGATAATAAAAGCCTAGATACTCAGAGGAAATTCATTTTAGCAAAAAGAAACTCTATTTGGATCCTGAGAATGAATTGCTAAGAGCTCACCACTTAAGAAAAAATATTGGGTCCTTTGGTTATAATAAGGAGACAAGTGTACCTCACTTTTCTTAAAATCAATTTTAATTAGAAAGAGTTCTTACAAGATAATAACAGTGGCCCTTTTATAGAGTACATGAGATTAAATTACTCATAAATTCAATACCTTCCAGTGTTAAGGTTCAGACTCTCATTAGGAATAACTCTTGATTTTGTCCATCTCAATTAGCTAGACGATGACAGGAAGTCAACAAACTAATTGTTGGAATTACTCCTGACTTAAACTTTTAAGATTTAGTCATTTTAACTCTAGACAAATCTTTAATATTCATAACTTAATATTGTAAAGAACTCTTGTAACAGTCCCTACCTACAATGCCAACCCATAAACTAATCTAGGATTCAGTAATATCCCCCTCCCACTTATTTGTCTTGTGGCTAGTGGCTCATAACATACTAGGAACCAGAGATATGCTAAAATTCTCAATCTTGAATATGAATTGTCTAATATGTAAATAGGCACTTGAAAGCGTGAATTGCCTGTTTTTTTTATTGCAGCAATTCAAACCAATTGTTGAGAACTATTCTGTACAAGTTTGACACTTCCCACCCTACTTTATTATATCGCAAATACTAGAGTGGGCTAATGCTCATCACTATAGAACTAAAAGGGACAACAAGTTATTCAAGATTGCTTTAGGAGCTGCAACATACTATATCTGGAGTGAAAGGAATCAAACGTTATTTGGATCTAACCCCATACAGGTGAATTCATGTAACCAGCTCAGCACCTTCATATCAAAAGTCATTGCCTGTCAACTATGTATTCAGCTAGATCTTATTACCTCTAACAATTGGAGTCTATGATTCTAAGGTACTAAAATGCAAATACATCATGTACATGCACCTTAACATATACGCATGGAAATGGCAAAAACTAAGGAGAAATTCACCAATTCCAAAACCGCTACAAAAGCAACAAAAACAATACCACATTTGCGATCAACTATTAACCATTGACAGAGAAAGCACTAAGAAGGAATGTGATGAACTACTGATGATGGTGCATGTATCAGGAGTGTAAATGTCCATATTTTATGTAGCAAAAATGCACGTGTTCCCTAAACTATTTAATGGCCAGTCTTTTAAGTATTATGCCAAAGTAGCTTTGTTGTAGTATAATTTGCAATTACTATAATTATTGAAATTGAAGTAAAATGTTTGATATATTAATGAATTGTTTAATTTTCCAAAAAAATGGATAAGCTAAAGCTTGGCACTAATGCCCACACTTTCATTACTAAGGCCTTGGATTCCTCCTCTATCTTGCCCAAGGAAAGAGGCCCCTCATAGGGTCTCCATAACTCCCACATCTATGAGTGTCTTATCAATGATGATACCGATATCGTCCTCTTCACCATACTCAACAACCAAGGTCTTGACTTTATTTTCATTTCCACTCTATATGCTTAAATCTATACACACTTTTGATTGTTATGTTATTCGTTATTCACTTTTGTTGTTTAAACAAACACAATCACATGTATATTATGGGGAAGGTTCGATTTTTATCTCAATTTTTGTTTTTTTGTTGATGTATTTGTTGTTAATTGCTTGTGATTTTGTTGGGCTTGCTCTCCAGTATATGATTATATCCTTTTGATTATTTTATTTGGAAATTGTGGTAGGATGTGATCTCACATGCAGTAAAATAACTACAAAACCTTTTTTATATAATTTTTCAATAGTTAAGATCACTTAAATTCTATAAAATGATTAGTACATAAAACATAATGAAGCATGAATATTAATTCATACCTTATTGTGAAGCTTAATTATTTTCATATCATTTCTCTCGAATCACTTTGAAACTGACTCATCTCAACCATTATAGTCATACCAGTGTTTGGCATTTAATAATAGTTACGAAACATATTGAGAGAACTCTACAACTATTGTAGGGAAGTATAGGCAAGAAGTGTTAACTCTCTTGAAGTTTAAGTCTATTTATAATAGTTTTAGGATATTTTGATAATTTATTGAAATAAAATTCTATTTGAATTAAACTTTAGTTAGAATTACAGTTAATTCTAATTAAATACTAATTGTACCTAAGTAAGATCCAATATTTCATATTGATCTTTATTTATTAAGTATCTCATATTTAATTATAAAGTTTCTCAAACTTTACAATAAAATCCAACTTGATTAATAAACATTTTCTTTCTTTAATACATTTTCTTTCTTTAATTCATTCTTTGTGTGTGACTCAATAGGTTCTCAAATATGTTTGCAATGGATATAAATTATAATCCTAAATCTTATTTAGGATTAAATAAACTAAATAAATTTAATTTTCTAATTAAACAATTTACATTTATATATTAAGATTAGTGTCTAACAATACATAATGACCATCCAAATATTTAGAAATGTTAAAGCAGTTTTGACTAACTTTTTTATGCATGATTTTTTCGTATAATTTAATCTTTTTATCATACAATGTTTCTTTTAAACATAGAGCATATAATTTATGTCTACTCTATTTGAATCCATTCATGTTAGTTTTGCATTATTAGCAATTGATTCAATTAATGATATTTGAAATTTATTTTTAAAGTGTCATTCTACTTAGACTAAAGATTTCTCGAATCAATACAAATAATGAAACATTTTCTTTAATCACTTTAAGGTAATGAATCCTATATTGATCACTCATCTACCTTCATATAGTTTATACTATGTCAAATGACTATTGATTGAACTACCTTTAACTAGAATAGATCATAAAAAGTATCAAAAAATAGCAATCTCTATACGAGATAATTTAGACTTCTCAAGTCAAATGATCACTTATGTGATCATCATAATGAAAATTTTATAGACATACAAGTAATGCCCCTTTCATATGGGATTAGTTCAATGAATTTGTTCTCTAGCAAGTCCCAACATATTTGTTTAAGTATCTCAATACTTTACAGTCTGTTTGGTATGCGATGAATTCAATTCATCTGTTTGGAAGTTAAAAAAAAGGGTGAATGCAATTCCACAAGAATTCAAATCCCACTTTTTTAATGATTTCAATTCTTATCCAAAACTACGTGAATTGAACTCCACCGCGCCACCACGTGAATTCTTCTCCTCTTCTCCTCTTCTCCAACTCTTATATTTTCCTCTTCTCCTCTTCTCCAAC
>JANZLC010000002.1:32087860-32098629 GCA_026413385.1 Erythroxylum gracilipes
TAGCGTCAGCCTATTTACCGACGGTTAGCCATGTCGTCCCTGTCCGTCGGTAATGATAATCACCAACGGAAATTTCCTATTGCCCGACAGAATATTCCGTCGGTAATGAACGATTTTCTTGTAGTGTTACTTTACTTTAGTTTTCTAAATTGTTATTTCATTTTAGTTAGTTACACTTATTAATCAATCATTCACTTATTTAGATTAGATAATAAAAGGATAGTCTTATTAGTAGTCAAAATATACTTAAACTCACCAAGAGTATACTACAAAAAAACGATAGGTACACTGACCTATATTATTTCTTTAGTACTTCTCTTTGTGTTTTGCTTATATCACATTAGTTATTGTGAACAAATCCATCGAATTTTACCTTTGAAAAAATGGAGCACATAGGCAACTTAAAAGAGATTTAATAGAATTTAAGTGAAGTACCAAAAACAAGGAGGAATAAAAAATATCAATATTTAAGTAAATCATTTTAATCTTTCTTTTAACCTTATCAACCATTTTAAAGAATTAGGAGATCAATCATTGCATGATCATTTGCACTTAGAGCATATTGCATGTACTTTGTCATAAACAAGAGGAAGGTTGAGAAGATATCAAATAAAACCCTTTTGATATATTAAAATACTTTAGGAAAATTTTGAAATAGTTTTGCATTAATAATTTTCAAATATTAATGTTTTGATCTTTGAAAGAACTTGAAAAGATTGAAAAAATTTGTTTCAGGATGTTCTATAGTGATTTGGGTGACTGATATTAAGTTTTAAATAGACTAATCGATCATTATAACAATATTGTTGACCAGATTCTTTTAAAATATGTATATCTTAAGCTTGTGACCATATTGGTTGAACATATTTTAAGCTTGTGACCATATTTTAAAATTTTAATGTAATAATTTTATTAGGACTTTTAGTGTTACTAGGTCTTTTCATAGGTAACTTTTGTAAAACCAAACTTATAATTAATTTAATTGATTATTTACATTTTTAAAAAAGAAGAGATATTTGTGGAATAATAAAACTATCGTCTATTATATTTCTTTCTTATAAATAAATTAGTTAATTTCATAAATTAAAGTATAAAGATACTTAGATAAATGTGTGGTACTTATTAAAAAATAAGTTCATTAAACTGACACGTTAATGAGGATCCTAATATGAATGTTCTTATTAGTGATGATTGTATAATTAATCTTTATACTTGAGATTATCAAAATATCTTAATAAGAATTATTATATTTTGATGCTACATATAACATATTGTATTTATAGTAGTTCAATTAATTAGGTATAGTGTGAATTATAAGAAGATAATTGAGTATATAAATAAAACCTTCCTTACCTTAAAGTAATTTTTTGATTAGTAATGATTTGGGAATGTGTTAATTTTGGATTTGAGAATAAGTGATGGGAGGCTGTAAATACTTAGGAGAGAAATTGTAGCAAAGTGATAATAGTTTGTCCCTGCTTACTGTGCCGGACTTGTTAGAACATGCGGAACGTGACATTAGTTAGAGAGGAGTGGTTGGAATTTAAGCTAAGATCAAATGCCAGTTTGATGATTAAGGTGCATGGCAATTCCTGAAATGTCGCACTTGATAAATTTACCTTTTATGGCTAAAAGGTGGAGAACAAGTGGACAACATGATGGGATAAAGAGATGGAGTGGTACTGGTGTGGTGACAGACAGAGGTGAGTGGGAGCGATTGTTGTTGACTTGGTTATTTTCTTTCACTTTCTTTCACCATTGTACATCGAACATCATGAAGGTTCCAAAAATTTGCAGGACATCATGCCATGGGCCTCCATTCCATTCGATTCAACTACTATAGGCCATGTGCTTGCGGTTTCTAATTGTTTTAAATAGCATTATTCTGTAACTGAAGATTTATTTTCGATTAATGTTTACATTGATTCAATAATGCCATTAAAGGAAATCCTTGATTGTATTCCCGTGTGAATAGAAACCCCTTTCCACCCACCAGTTGGAAGGTCAAAAAGAGAAAAGACTAGGGAAGATTGAGAAAAGTCAGCCCACCATTCACGGAGCTAAGTAACAAATCATGCGGAGAAGTTGCAGTTATAACTACAAATGCCTGATAGTCCTTCCCCTCAGCAACCCAACTTAACAACTCCCATCGCCCATCCTAACCAACAAAAGCTTGCAAATACTCTCCATTATATGCTGCTTAGGTTAGCCATGTGGAGTTTGAAACTTTCATACGTACCTAAAGGACTGAGGGTGAATATAGGTCATGACCCTTTGCTTCTGCTGTAGATTTGAAATTTGATACTACACTTTAACTAACACAAGCTTGGCCATATTGAGTTTGAATTTTTCTAAGGTAAGTTCACCTAAAGTGTTTAGGTGAGCTCAGGTCATGACCTTTGTTTCTGTTGTATTTGGTCTCCCTAAATTAATCCCTGGAAGGACATTAAAGTCTCTCCCTCTCTCTCCCTCTGCCCCACCACCTCCAACATTTCGAAAAGGAAAAGGAAAAGGAATTGTCTTCTTAGCGACCATAATCATGGTGACCAGTTAAAGGGACTCTTACTGCCAGTCGCATATGCAAGATTTTGCATTATAACTGTTCTAAAAAGAGCTTCTAAGTAATCATCATATTGAGTTAGCTTTTAAAGCTATATGCAGTACATTACCACTGGATAGTAAGACCTTCACAATATCACTTAAAACTCACTCCTTCCTCTAAAAAGTTGAGGCCCTTAACTTTTTGTTCAATATTATGGCCAAACCTCATTATCAATTTGGTGCTTGAATATAAAGATTTCATATTCTAGATTTAATTGCAGTAAGTACCCTGTAATTTTGTCAAAAATAGAACGCAATGCATCAGAAACAAGTTGTCATTGCTAAAAATCGCCCAGTCTGTCGACATAGAGCAATACGAACAGTTGCTCGACTAATCAAAAAGCTAGTGCAGAGAGCAAAGCACGTGGTGTGACTAATACCCACATCAGCTACTGTCTGGCGGAGCACAATAGTGAAAGGTCAACTTGGCAATCTGAATTTTCATTTCTCAAGTAGTGCTGGTCATCAAGTAGCACTTTTATTAACCACATGACAAGGGAAAAGATCGCCACAGTTCGCAGAGTTTGCAGTTACTAGGTTATCCTCATTAGTTTACCAAATTTGAGTCCTGCTGTATGGTTCTGTAACTTGAATTGAAATGGGATTTGATTTGGTCTGGTTCCATGAGAAGCCAATGCAGACTTATCGTGAAAGGACATAATCCAGCGATGGCTTTTCCAGAACACTCCCCAATTCCCGTATGAGCCAAGTGAATGGTCTCTGTCCTATTTAGAAAAACTGTAAGCTTTGGGGCAAGTTCGGTAGCTAAAGTAAAGTTCATGGTCCCACCGACTTGAATGTTTTGTGAGTTGTGAGGATAAGCCTGGAGAAGTGACTGAAACTTGAAAGCGATAGAGAAATGCAAATGAACTTAAATTGTCCGTTAGCTTAGTGGATGGAGAGATCGTAGTTCATTTAAAGCTTTCTTTTACTTGAAAATAGGTAGGTAGAATGCTTGAGAAGATGGCTCTTATATTTGATCATTAACTGATTTCAAGACAAAGCCGAACGAAATAACTTGAAATTTTCCCTCATGGATTTAATCACCCTATGATTTTTAAGTCCATCAGAAAAGAAAGAAACACAAAAGCTATCACATTGTACATGATATTGATTTAGTTTTTGAAGACAAGGACAGAAAACCATTCTCTTCCATACCTTAATAAACTTTTCTGAAGCAGGAGAGACTATGCAAACATGAAAACAACAAAGAAAAAGATGACAAGGGCTAAATAAATAAATTTTATATGTTGCTGTTTCTCACTAATAAACATAGATCAACTCAACAGCATCTTCCTTCACTTCCTTCTTGGCCACCAACTCTTCATGGGACGTAACGGTCATTTGCGAACTCCTGGAAATTCTCCTGGTTCTGGTAGCTTTTCACGTTGTTGTTGGGATTGTACTCAGAGTTGCCATAGTTGCTGTTGTAGTATTTAGTATCATAATTGTACACCTGGTTCTGGTTCTGGTTCGGGTTCGGGTTCGGGTTTGTGTAGTAGTGACCCTTATCATAGTTGTTCTCGTTCACGACATCATAAAAGTACTTGCCCTTTTCCAGGAATCTGGTGTCACTCATTCCCTGCTTCTCTGTGTTACCATACGCATTGGAGCTACGATAGTAGTAATTGTTGTTGTTATAGGAGTTGTCGGGCTTAGGGGTGTAGTAAGTGTTGTCGGGATTAGTGGTGGTGTAGTAGCCATTCTGTTGGAGGCTGGTTTCACCAAAGTTGCTGTCTTGCTTCTCCTCAAAAGCATTGTTGTTATATTGGTTGCTCTCGTGATAATAGTTGTTGCTGTTGGTGTTGCCTGTCTCTGTGGTGTATGGGGCGTAAGTGGACGTTTTGTACGGTGCATTGCCAAGCTTCGTGGTGGTGGTGGGGATAACACTGGACTCCTGACTATAAAGACCGTAACTTTGGGTCTCCGGCAAAAAGCTTGGTTGCTCATCTTCTTTCTTGGTGGGAACTGTAGTCTCTTTGAAGTTATTATTGCTGTTGTTGTCGGTGACTATGGGAGCTGTAGAGGCACTGACCTTGCTAAAGAACCGACTTTCTCTAGCATAAGCGTTTGGAGACAAAAGTGCCAAGAGAAGAAGGGAAAGAAATTTTGCAGAGAAAGCCATAGTTGGGAGTGGAGAACCAAGAGGAACTATGGTGACAATAAGGAGTGATGGTTCGTGAAAGGTTCAATCTTTATATAGGAATCATATTCTTTTTTCTTGACAGTATAGTCCGTCTCCGGAAAATTTTCTAATCAATTAGGTGGGATTAGGAAGGAAATGGCGATAACTGTGGTCCCTGAATGAGAAAACTTTAACAAGAATCATCTTTGTCGATGTTACTCATAAAACTATTTCAGTTATTCTTTTTGGGTTCATACAGCAATATGGTGGGCCTATAACAAATCGATTGCGGAAATGCATTTCATTTATAAACTGCTTTCATATATGAATTGATCTGTGGTCGAGGATAAGTTGCAATCTCATGACTGCAAATCACAAAGAATTGCATACAAATACTAACTAGGCAATGGGGTAGTAATTATGCGTGGGTTGTGGAGAGTGGGACAATTGCCAATAATAGGCATTTAGTGCAAAGGTAGCATGTGCCCACTTCTTGTTGTCTAACCTTACAGCTCAGGCCCATTTCCTCTTCCACAATTCTGTTCATGTTGAATGTCCTTCCAAGGCAACAGCTATGATGAAGCTTTTAGATTTGGTTAATTGCCTTAGAAACCACTGTTCTGCTATTGAATTAAGGACAACTATAGGTAACAACTTTACCTTTAACCTTTTCCATATGATACTAAATTGAATAGGCAGAGAAAAATTGAGCATGCCTACTTATTTTATATTTGACTAGAGAATTCCAAACATTGATATTTTATTCTTTCTAAAGTGGTCTTCACTTGATTAGCGGCAGAGCTGGAAGGCAGTGTGACGTAACAAATGGAATGGAAGGAAAAGGGTTGTCAAAGGAGTGCCCCCCACACAGACACGCGCACTGTTATTCCTATAATGGTCCAAAGTTTAAAGCTTCCATCAAAACGACATTTTTCTCAGGAAAAGAAAAATGAATGAAGAGAAGTTAAAGACTTCAACTGCAAAAGTGTATTGATTAGGGGGGAAAAAAGAAAATTTAGATGATAGTGTTTAAACTTGATGTTGTTTATACCAAGAAAAACGAAATCAAATTACTTTTTATATCCTTTGTGCGTAGAACAAGAATTTAGGAGGAAACGGATGTGGTCCGGACAAAGTGATAGAGATACAACCGACTAAGTTAACAAAGTCCAAACTAGGCGTCCTAGCAGTTCTTTTCCTTTTCCTTTTTAAAACTTCTGTTGCTTTGCTCTTTTTCTTGGTTCAAGCGAAGTTACTCCGCGATTGGGGGGTTCGTGGGTCTCACAGAGATTCTAACAAAAGGAAAAAAAATGTCAAGGGTTTGAACTCTGAAGTTCAGATTTTTTGTACTCGATATCCCGTTTTAACCCTATTTTACATAAAAAATGTCGTCATTTTAAGTAGAAATAAACATAAAACGACATTGTTTTTAACGTAAAACAAGATTAGATCAAGTATTAGGCACAACATTAATAAGGATTTTTTTATATGTTTTAAATTTAAATCATATAGATGAGATATATCTTTAATTTCAAGCTTAGTCTAATTTAAAATTTTTAAGTCAAGATGAAATTTATAGGCTTGATTTTTTGTTTGAATTATAGTAAATATGTAAAAGTAAAAAATTTAACTTTTGAGCATAAACTGATGAAATTTAATTTACTCATAATAAAATAAGTATAACTTGTAAATTAGTTTTAAAGATAAAGGACAAAACATAATTATCACAATGAAGAGTTAAGGTCGTGAAGTTTGGTCTATCTTGTGGTGGCAGAATTACTACAATTGTATTTGAATTATATTAATTAATTATATTGTTACCTTTCTACTAAAATGGACAATGTAGACCTTTTCTAACATGTCAGATGCTTTGTCAATTTTTTGTACAACTTTATTTGCACTAACTCCTTGTCAAAGCAATGCCACTATTATATGTTGAAGTTATGTAAATTATGTGCCATCTATTTACCAAAAAGAAGAAGGTCTCACAATAAACGAAGCCTTCAAAGTTTTAAGGACCAAGCATAAGATAAACCGGAAATGATCATTCATCTCAACACCTTACATGAACTAGCCAATTATTATATTCCTAAGCCTAAATGAAATTAATGCTTGGTACTCGAATTGACATAAAGATGGCATAAGGGAACATGCAAATACTTGTGAGTCATAGACAAATGAGCAATGCTAATAAAAACTCAAGAGTAAGTAAGTGTTGGTATATGTTAGTAGGCATTAGCAAAAATTTTTGAATGTGAGACCAAAAATGATTGGTACAAAAAATTATGTTGAGTTTAGGGATGCGCAGAGGCACTTGGATTCAATGAAGAGGTCTGAAGGTATGCAAATTTATGAGGTTATTATATAGTAGTTAAAATTGTTTCTAACTTTGGTTATGAAACAATGTGATTGCAACATGAGCATTCTTGGATGAACCATATACAAAAATATCTCAAGATGGCTAACTAAAGGATTATCAAGACATTTTTAGTTCAAGAGGCGATAATGTGATGATACATGACAAAAAGATGGAGTAGTAGTAAACTCAAAAGTAGAGCACTATCTTACAAAATGGGAGTACTTCTAAAAGTTATAGAGAAATGGTTAGATATAGTGGTAACAAAATAGCTATATTCCAATATCATGTTTTTCATATTCTAGGTAGAATTAATAGTCAAAATAACATAAGTCTCTTCTAAGTTGTAGATTTATTGAAATAAGTGTTAATTCCCCGCTAACTTAATAGGTTAGAAAATGAGTAGGTTAATTTTTTTTATCCCTAAATTCTTATAAGCCTGTATAAAGGCACATTTTTTTTAGTCCATTTATAATATATAGTAAAGTTAATGGAATAAATGATAACTTTCTATTAACTTAATAGGTTATTGGAGAAAGGGGGTCGGTTAATTTTCTTGATCCCTAAGTTCTTGTAAGCTTATACAAAGACACATTTTGTAGTCCATTTATAATATAGAGCACATTCAATCATCTACTTAGTGAGAGTTGAGAGCTTTGAGAGAAAGTTCTTTATAAGAGTCTCGAGTATAGAGTTTTTAAGTGTTTATTACAAAGTACTTCAAGTCAAAAGTATCTTGAGTCCTTTATATTGTCTCTTTTAGGAAAAGGTCAATAAAAACTTAGATTTTTCATATCTCTCTTGTTCATTTTATTTGATTGGGTTGTAATAGATACTTATGTGTTGAGAGTTATTGGTACACTAAATTGAGTAATGTGGGCATTCTATAACAAACATATATATTTGTTAATGATCATGAAGAAAGGTTAAGTTAGACAGTAGCAAAATTAAGCTTGATATCACACAAGGACTTTTGCAATTTCATTTAATTATACTACACCCACAAAAGTTTTTGCCACAATTAGTACCATTGCTCAATAAGGATTTCTTATATTGTTTGTTATAATGGTTAGTGAAAGCAATTTTGTGAAGAGGCTAAGGTTACTAAAGTTTTTCCTACTACAAAAAATTTGGTGAGTATTTTTTGTATATGCATCAATGTTACTTAAGTTTTCCTTGTTACAAATGTATCACTCACTAACTAGACAAGTGTACATATTATTGATAAACAATATAATAGCATGTAGGGGTCAAATCTTATAGAGAAGCCATATGGATTAGAAAAACCTTACACTATTAACTAAGATAATAAATATAATGATAATCTTTAGGAGTTTTAATAATAAAATATAACATAAAGCTAAACCTAGATAATAATCAAGAAAATCAATGATAAGATAACTTCCTAAAAGAGAATCCAATCAAATTGCTATATTTAGATTAGAACTTCCCCTAGTAGTACTTTTGACTTTATGATTAGATTAACCTAGGTTGGATATATTCCTTGTACTGACAAGATCTCCTAGATATTGAAATTGCACTCTCCCGATATACAACTATATATTCTTTAGTTAGTTTACGCATATCTCTTCTATTGAATTTTTTCTTAAGATTTCACAAAGCTTAATGCTTTTAAAATTTTCTTAAGATTTCACAAAGCTTAATGCTTTAATTCACCCTATCAATAAGAGGATCACGTAGGTTTCTCTCAAGCATGTCATTCAAGCTCCTCTATCTAAGCCACGATCTACTTATAAGTAGGCTCTCTTGAATCATCTATAAGTAATTTTAAATTAGATTCAGACTTTAGCATGAATAAATCATGCATTAATACTAATCAAATATAGCTCATAGAAATATATCTCATATCATAAATTAAATCAAATCAATCTATGCAAAAACAAACAATAATGTTTTTCCTATTTAAATTTGGAAAACTTAAAATGAAATAGAGAGAATTTTTCTAGCTGGTCACTAAATATTATGAACAACAAAGATTTCATTAACCAAATCATTAAAAAACTAACAGAATTGACGTTTTCAACTGAATTGTTAAGATTTTAAAAGGTTGATTACTCAACTAAAAAATTTAGAAGATTTGCACTTAATTGAAAATTCCTAAAAGGTTGGGTACTTTTAATTGGTCATCCCTATAACTAATCTAGATGAACTCTTGATTCCACCAGCAGCTTTATTCATTGAGATGATATCTGATTCTTAATTATTTATTGAAAACAGCTTCAAATTGACTTTTTAAGGGTTTTCAAAGTCTTTAATTGCTAACTGTAGCTTTTGGAGGGAGAAAGATGCCTTTAATGTCCAAAAGTTGACTAACATCTCCCCAAAAATAGTGCATAAATATGTTTTACTCCACATAATTCAAGGTTAGGGGATGACTGTGACCTAAATCACAAGCCCCATTGCTTTCTCCAGGTAATAAACATGGCCTTTAGCACAAATGTGCTAATAAACTGTAGATTTTTCTATCTTCCTTAAAATTGATATATAACCTTTAACATGGTCTTATCCCTACACCATATATTTTTTGATTTCTTTCCCAATTTTCACATTATCTCATACAAAGTCATGACTTAGGCCATGTCACTTGTTATATTTAATCTATCTAAAAATGAGTTGGAACATAATTTGACAGACAGGTGTGGGGGTCAGATCGTGATCCTCTAATAATTGTAATTTTCTTTATGATTTTGCTTAGAATGACCTATAATTCTTAATTAATACCATCCCAAGGTCTAATTTGCAGAAATACCTAAAAGGTATCAAAGACTTAGTAAAAAAGTAATGTAGTATTAAAATTAGTCATAATACTTAAAATACGTGCATTTTTCATGCATATTAATTAATGCGGTCATTAAAGGTAAATATATATACTATAATTAAAATAAAATAATAATTAAATAAAAACTTAATGTAAAAATTAATATGATAAAGTAAGAATAAGGTTTAGTATCATATGAAATTGTCACTTTCTCACTCCAAGATTCGACCTCTCCCTAACATAAGAAGTAGTTACTTTCCTACTCTAGGATTCAACCTGTCCCTTTTCACAGGATCTCCTTGGCATGTCTAAACCAAATTACAATCAAGTATGTTGACTTTTTCCCTTTTTTAGTTAATGGAAAATTTTTCCCACCTTTATCTTAGATTTAGTTCCTTTCCCATTAGGGAATAAAACAGGCTACTTATAATGGCCATAAATGTTGGGTCCCGCTTATTTCCGGAATCTAACTCTTCAGAATACCATAATCCTGAGCGTGGTTCCTTGTAATCTCTTTAACTAACATTAATTTGTTATCTTGCTCTGATACCACAAATGTTGGATCCCGCTTGTCTCCGGAATCTAACTCTTGCAAAATCATGAAACGTGATCGTCATCATTACTCCTTTTTTTATTTCCTATATTCTTCAGAATCATGAGACATGTGCGTATTACCCTGTAGGGTTAATTCATTTAACCCTCATAAGCCATCATCGGTTCCACATCGTTCTCATAACATCTCAAGCCACAAAGGCGAGTCACATAGCGAAATCACAATAATCACAATTGACTTTTTAGAAATAAGATGTTAAGTCAAAAATTGACTTTACAAATTGAATGATTTTGATGACAAACAAAAAGAAGACAAAAGGAAAAGCAGACGAAATACACTTTAATAAAAATCAGAC
>JANZLC010000002.1:32122231-32141045 GCA_026413385.1 Erythroxylum gracilipes
TTGAAGTATGATTGTGACTTGAATTGTGGATTTGAGTATGGAATTATGGATTTAGACTTTTGAAGTGTTAGATATAGGATTGCGTTTGGTTGTGTTTGGATTCCGGACGGGAGGTCCGATGACTTTGAATTTTGGTTGGATGTGATTATAAAAGTGCGTTTTATCATTTGCCGATTTTTGGGCTGTATAAAATACAGCTGTTATGCTGCCCGATTTTCGATAAAATCAGGTTATGGCAAAGTAAGAATTAGAATACGTTTTGTTATAAATGAGATAAGAATTTGGTTTATGGATGAAATTTTGGGGTATGTATGTATGTATAAGATGATTTTAGATTTGAATGAGGATGAATTTTCGAATAGGAAAATTATACTGTTTTGATTGTATAAGATTGATTAAAGATGAAAGAAATGAAAAAAGAAAGGAATGAAAAAAAGACCGGATTTCGAAATAGTTACTCTTAGGGTTTCCATTGCAATACGTTAGTTTTGTTTGCTGTCGTTTTGTTCTTGGATGTCAGAAAGTTGCTTCGCTTTGAATTTGCTTTGGCATTTTGTTTTCCGCGTTTCGGACATTTGTATCCGTTCTTTACGCGAGTTACTTTCATTTTGTAAATCCGTTCCGTTCTGTCGAATTCGCGTTCGATTTGTTCGATTTATTTTCACTTCTACTTTTGATTCGTTTTCGATACTTCCGCTAATTGATTTCCGATCCGTTCCGTCGATTTTTCGATTTCTTTTTGTTTCCGTTTTCGTTTTCTACCTTTTTTCCGGTTGGGGTTCGGTTCCGAGATCGGGTTCCAACATCTTTTATCTGTTTTTAATTTATGCTTCAACACTCCCCATACGTCTGCGTTTAACTTTATGTTGGATGTGTTTTAGACTCTTATTTTTGCATACTTTTTTCCTCTTGCGTCCACCCTTTGTCTTGTCGTCTATCATGCATGCATTTCTTCACAAACGTTGATGTTTTGTGTGTTGCTTGGACAGATATCATTGCTTATGCTTCCTCATTTGGTGTTGCATTTTGGCTGGACTACTCCCACTTTCCAACGTCATTTTGCTTTAGACTTCCAACCTGTTGCGTTTCAAGCTTCTGATTCTTGTAGGAGACCATGTCTAATTAGTGTCAATGTCTAATTCAGCTCTTTTTATCCTAAAATTGTCGTGGTTCTTTCTATTTAGTTCCAAAATGCACCTTGACATAAAACAAGATTAATTTCCATTAAGTATAACTTCAAACCTCAAGAATAAAGAAAATTAACACACAAAAAGATAGAAAATAGCGACACTAACAGGTAGTCGACCCACCTGCAATGAAATGAATTCAAAGGGTTCTATGTACTCCTCCACCAAATCTGTTTGTCGCAAGTCTGATAGCTCTTCAAATGAGTTGTCAAATTTCCTCCCCCCATAGCACTTAATTAGAGCTCTCTTAAACTTCTCCCAATCCAGTGTATGGTTTAACCTTCCATGCTCAGAAGAGCCAGCTTCATTTTAATTGGTTATGAGGTATTATGAACCTCGAAATACACCTTCGCCCTAGTGATCCACCCTATAGGATCTGACCCATCGAACATGGGCAATTTCACCTTGCGGACCGACATCCGATATTCCTCCATAGTGTCACAGGAATGCTCCATCGGAGTTGGCTGTCGCCTTTCACCAGCCATAGTCTGCCCCCTCCCTGAGGCCTTGCCACTCCCCTGTCCGTCCTCTAGTCTTTTTCTCATCATTTTGCTCATTTCTAACAATAAAGCCTGCTGCATTTCCCCCATAGCCATCCGCATGGATGATTGAATTTCCTCCACTCCAGCCTCCAGATTTGCCATGCGGGATTCCAACACTTCTACTCTATCGGACATCTTAGGTGGCATCAAGGTATGTAACTCTAAATATTTCAGTGTTTGTGAAAGTCCTTCAAAAGCTGATCCTCCCCTCTCATAGTAATCAGGCAGGTCGGACCAATGTTAGAACTCTAGCTGAATATACTAGAGTTTTGCAATATTGATGATTGATAATAGAAGAAGTAAACGAGTATTACAAGGTGATGCACTAGAACACCTTCTAACTAGAGTTGAAGAAGCTCCTCAAGGAGAATAGTTTCTCTCTATCACAATATTCTCACTCCTTGCTTTTCCCAAATAATTCTTTTCTCTCTTGCCCCCTACTTAACTACCAACCCGTACATTCTGTTATTTCCCCACCTTGTACCACATTCCTAACTAACTTGTGCATCATTGCCCACAGCCCCCTCTCTCTTTCTCCTAGAGTATACTCGCCATATCCTAGGTTTGTTGGTATTGATCCTAACAAGTGCCTGCCAACTTATGGGAGATACGGATAAGCTACAATGAAATTGCAACAATCTATAAGAGTGTCTCATATTGCCTAGACATGAAAATGTTAAAGGGTTTATAAGTGGTAAGGGTTAACTATCCAAACAACTAGTTCTAGTTATTTGGACAATAGTTGACTCAAGCTCAATTCTTGATAGTGACCTCTACACTTTACCTATATTAAAAAATTTAGTATGGTATCAGAGTAGGTTTGGCCCGGATTCTTAATTTCCCGGTTGTCCTTCTGGATATCCAATCCCAGCAACCCGGTCCGGTTATCGCTGCATATATTTCAAGTGACAACTAGATGTCCAGCCCCAGTTGCACTTGAGGGGGAATATTAGAGTGTCCCATATTGCCTAGACATGAAAATGTTAAAGGGTTTATAAGTGGTAAGAGTTAACTATCCAAACGACTAGTTCTAGTTATTTGGACAATAGTTGACCCAAGCTCAATTCTTGATAGTGACCTCTACACTTTACCTATATTAAAAAATTTAGTACAATCTAAGTAGCATTAAGCAAACCAGTCCATGCAAGTGTTCCCAAAAACTTTATGTTACCTTTTCTAAACCTTCATCCCTGTCAACCAAAGTTGATGGTCCCCCCTTCCTCCAGAAACTTCAACCTGCATGTTAACAAAAGCCATATGGCCATGATTTTGAAAAAGAAAAAAGTGCAAACTGGGACCATGCCAGAAGTAAAAACTCACTGGAACAATTTCCCAGGAGAAAAGACCAGCATTTTGAGCAGTAATTCCACGTTCAAAGCTCCTAATAGCATATGATTCTGCAATACCGTCGTAATTTGATGAGCATTTTGAATTATGTGTTTAGAATATATAGTATTGTGGCTTTCAGCACTACCAATTGATAAACTAAATAGTTTCAAAATATTCTAATGAAGAAGAAGATATCAGATAAGGAAAAGGATTAAAGCAGAATCCATTTGATTGTTGAAGACAAACTGTTCACAAAGTTTTATTGATATGTGAATGCAAACCTGCTCTTGTCTGGTTATGGAATACTGATCAGCACAAATTTCTGCACAAATTCCCATTCCAAAGCCATTATACACATCCCACAGGCCATCTTTGAGCATGCCATCAATAATAGTGTCATGTCCTAGTCGAAAACCCTTTTTGTGTAAAAAAAAATAAAGGTAGGAATGGATCACAAAGAAATATTACTGCCAAACCCATCCATCTGGAAAGTAACAAATGGGTCCAAACAAAAACACATAACAGTGTTGAGCCACAAAAGGGAAAAACAGATCTAAATGCGACACATAAATTGGTTTAGTCACAGATAAAGCACCAAAAGAAAGGAAATGTCACGCAAGAATAGAGGTGTGAATCACTTATGAAAAATGTAAAGGATAGACTTGAACCCAAATGAATTGCAAAGATGGATAATGAAATACCTAAGATGTTGATTAACAATGATGCAGTGGGCAAAAATTACACCCAGAAGAAGAGAGGACTCAATACAGGACAGAAAACACTTGAAATCATACAGCCTGACATCTACCTCAAACAAAACTAAACAGAAAACATTAGGAACGGTCTTTATTTGGTACCACAAGTCTCTACACACAGAGAATCCAACTGACTATTCCTTAGAATACCATTGACCAAATTATCACCAATGATCTAGTTCACCTATCATGTCTTCAGGAGTCCTCAATGATTATACACAGAAACACTATTTTACCATCACATGACTTTATAGAAGTGAAGAAATGCAAACCTTCCTTCAACAATATACTTTGGCGCATTAGACATGCTTTCCATCCCACCAGCAACAACTACATCATTGATACCCAATTGGATCGGCTGTGCAGCAAGCATAATTCCTGGTTCAAAAAAAGGCAATGAACACATAATCATAAATTAATTTATAACGTCTCCATGCTAACAGCACAGCATCAACAACTACAGAGGGAAATGTTTGCATACTAACAGGTCACCTTTCATCCCAGACGCACAAACTTCTGTTGTTGTTATCGATCAATCATGCACAAACAAACGACTAGGAAACAGAAAACGTAGAGAGAGAAAGCTAGTGTGAGAGAGAATGCAAAAACAGGGGCAAACATAGGATGTTTAAGAACTCAGCAAAAACTGAGATTTCATTCAACAATTCGTATATTACAACTTCAGTAATCAACTTTATATTTATAGTAGATTGTTAACTGTCATCTAACGGTATTTAACCGAATATTCTTGAATGTCTTGAATTCTTGCATTCTTGAGTTCTTTTTATGTAACTGCATGGTTCGAACGTCTCATGTTGTCCGACAATTCCTAAGACATATAACCTACAAGATGTCTGCAGAACTAAGGTTTCTTTAAGCAGATCTGGATCTGCCATGATTAAGGTCAGGTAAGTAAGTATTTAGACTGATTTAGGGTTTGGTAGGGTTAGGTAATTAGCACAGGTGCTCTGATACCATGTTGAATTAGTGGTAATCAAAAGCTTAATTTAAAAGAAGATTATGTGAGAAAAGAGAATATCTCTATTCCATGTCTTTTAAAAGTTGACCCTTCCTTTACTTATGCAGTGCAGGAAGGATAATAAAGTAAAAACAAAGAAACTCTTAGAATATCTACAACTGGCATTTCTAACAGATACACAAAAGAGGATCAACCGTTTTAGTTCTCTCAGCCTCGTCGTACACGTGTCCATAGTTTTTAAGTTTTGATATTGACTTTCAATTTGATTGTTAAACCTAAGCAACCATTAGCTTCATATTGACAGGACTACTCTTCTCATCATAGTCTGACATGAGAAAAAATTTAAGGGGAGTCTTATCGGATGAGCAAATGTTGAATACAATTAGGTACTTAGATTTGGTCGCCTGTTGGAACCCTTCAGTGAATTATACATGGGCACGTACCCATCTATTAGCCAACAGCAGAAATTAAGATTTCATGCCAACTGCATTGCATGTAAAATTAAAAGTGAAATGTCCGTGAGCGCAAATGGAGTAAACTTGTCTCTGCTTCTTGCCAAGGCCAGAAGCAGGAACAGACACATGGACCAAACTAGCAAAATTGTCTAAAAGAATAAGATCCAACTCCTGTCCCCCATAACGTTTCTTTTAGTTTGGAATCAAAAACAAATTTAGGTACTCAAAAAGATTCCTGTGTTCCCTCCCTTTTCTTATCCTAAATTAAGAAGTGAAAAAGATGATATGTAGCACAAAAACCTTTCCCGTCGGACCCTTATGCAATGATTATAAAGATACTTTTGACACATAAACTATGATTACTTTGCCTACCAACTATATTTCATGTGTTCTTGTGTTCTATGAATTGTATTTGTCAGTTGAAGTTGCTAAGCAAGTTCTTTTCTTTGATCTTCAATGCATAATCACAATAATGGAGTTAAATATGCCCCATATCATTTGAATCCCCTTTTACTTACCTTAAATTTTTATTGCAGTTAAAGAATGTGAAATTTCAACGCTCACTTCATTATTACTAGCAGGCTTAGTTTTCACTTCAACAACGTCATCAAGCTTCCAGATGCGTGAACACCATCAAAATGGACCCTAGCAGTCTTCAGCTTGTCTCTGAAGAATTAGAGACGAGACATAAGATTGTAATCAAATTGCTTTTGTCAGTACATTGCCCCCAGAAATTTCGATCGAAATGCATTTTCCACAAACTGTACACATTGCAACAGAAAAGAGATAATAAAACAGTCTTTTTACATAGAATTTGTGTAGGATGTGTTCACAAGAACTATTTTTTCACCTCCCCAGCTTTTCAGATCATCAACCCCTACCAGCTTCTACCTTCAATTGAACGAGGAGTGGTTAGTATTGATGATCACACCCTTACACAAAGCGCACAGGATTAATGATTAGTCGCTAAAACATCAAATTTTACTGGGCATTCACTTGCTGTAATGAAGGTGGTGACGCAACCTCCATTTTGTCTCTTATTATGATTGGAAAAATGTTTAACTAGGCCTACCAACCTACCTTGTACACGTGAGAATATACGGTCTGGTTCTACAAGAGAAGGTTCCCACTTGCCACGGGATGGGACATTTGACTTGGCGCAAAGTTTTAAAACAACCATGCAGACAATTTCTACTTACGTTCTTAAGCATACTGCCAGTAGTACGGGTAAATGTAACATTCAGCTCATATATGGAACTGGATGATCCTATCTGCGTGCTCTCTTCTCCTTTTCACACACTATCTGCCTTTGTAATAAAATATATGTGGAGTTGCATTCTCCTACTTTGATTCTCCTCCTTGTATAATTGCAACAATGCTCATGGCATCACATGTCATGATCATCTCCAAATGATAAAAAGAAATTATTTGCTCTTGCTTATATTGTATTCTTCTTATTCATCCTATTGTTTATTTAGTTAAGCAAATTTCTTGAATGGTCGGTCAAAAAGTTGCAAGCTTTCTGACAAGTATTAGAGGTGGCCTGTGAAATGTGACTGCCTCTGGAATCTTTATCTGAAAGCGTCAACCCACTCTCCAGTCAAATCAATGCTTTGAATAAACAAGTCGAAAATGATCTCATGCTTTGAAGTCTTAATACCTTAGCCCTTATTCTCAAAATGTTCTGCCCAACCCATACTTTTAAATGCTTACAAAAGAGTACCAGAAGATCAAAAAGAAATCTTTTCGTGGATCTCTGCAAATTCTAGCTACTCCCACTCATCATTCACAAAGTGACTAGGAAAGCGACTAACAAAAGAAGAGAAGAGTAGAAAAAACCACATACGTCGACTGTCTTCTCTCTAACAAGTCACAACAACAGCAAAAGCCCTCTCTTTTCCAATCTAAAAGTTGTGGAAAAAAGTGGGAGATGGTGGCCTGAGCTTGAACCATAAGAGGACAATTATGATTGTGGTTTGGAACAGAGTCAAATAGGCCCTTTCACTATTCTTTAGGTTGTTTTCAATAAAATCACAATCAACCTGTAGCATGCCCACCACTTGCCTCAAAGTTAGTAGTATAGGTTTCCGTTTTGGTCCCACGTATCGTGGAGTGGGTTCCATAAAAATTCTTATTGAACAGAAGAGACGCTGGTGCCATGTTGTTTAGAAATACTTGCTCTAACGCCCTATTCTTTGTTCTCCTTTTGTATTTTTTTAAACAGGAATAGATACTAAATCTCTTTCGCAGGTTGGACCACCAGCTTGGTATCTTTTAGACCGTAGTGTGAAGCTTAAACATCATTGACTCCCAAAGTGTCAAGTTCTTTTTCGGTTGGACCGCCACCTAGTTTTCTGTCCATGGAGCACTATGAGCTAGTTTATATATATGTTACTTTTGTAGCTTTAATCAAAGACTTTCAGGATTCATTCTCATGCGTCATTACTTCAGAACTCATTTTGATCTACTTTTTTTTTTTCTTTTCCCTGGAATACCTAGTTAAACTAAACTACCCAAGCAAAGGGAAGGAGAGTTACCAGAAGTGAAAAGTGAATAAGAACAAAAGAGAAAAAGGGAATGAAATAAGTAAATATGTATTTTTTATAAATCAAAATATGTAATATTATAAAATAAAGGGTGATGGGACGTTGGTTCAAATTGGATAATGCTAATAAGAATGAGAATGAGTATAATGAAAAATGATAATGAATATTTCATTATAATTATAATAATTGGTTAGAACGAAAGAATGATTATCATTATTATTTATAGTTGTTGGTTTGTGAAAAATATTGAGAAATAAAAATTTGTTTTACATGAAATTTTAATATATTTTAATTAGTTATATTAATGTAATTAATTAATTATATTGTAATATTATTTTAATAAATTATATTGTAGTTAATTAATTATAATATTATTTTAACTAATTGTAATAAATTAATTAACTATATTTTAATTAATTAATTATATTTTAATTAGTTAATTGTATTTAATTAATTATATTTTAATTATATTAATTGTTAAAAAGATTTAAAAAAAGACTGTCACGCCTATGATAACTCTGTTACTCAAGAATGATTTTTATTCCTCTCATATTTCGGAGTTATTGAGTATTCCTAAAAGTTGAATATCAAAATATTGTTCCTATAATGATAATATAAAACCAACCATCCTTTTTTCATTCCGTACTCTTTAAACCCTTCGCAAACTTATCAATCCTTCTTAAACCTATCAACCAAACACCCTGATATACATTTAATATCTCTATTACTAATTTAAAATATCTACATAATTTATCTTTTATCGATTTAAAGATTTGGATATAAACAATAACAATAATAATAACATGACAGTAAAATTTTTGTTGATAAGCGAAGTTTAGAAAAGTCTAGTAATGCACGGCCTTACTCATAAATGATAAAGGGATTGTTTTTAAACAATCCACATGCAAAAATAAAATAAAATAAAATAATCATAATCATAATCATAATAAATAAAATAAAATAAAATTTTTATTATAACAATAACAATAATAATAATAATAAATAGGAAAAGATTTAAGCTAAATTACTAAAAGGTAATTATTACATATTTATGCTAAATATAAGGGAAAATATTAAGAAATTTATTAGAACGATAATATTTTTTTAATGTGAATTTTTTTCTGCATTTGGTACACCAAAACTTTTTACTATTGATCATGTTCATGGTAAATTTCAGCAAAGCGGGTTTGGATATAAAGAAAGCAGAGGAAAAGAAATATCTTCTCCAGTAGATTGACTATTTGCAGTAAACAAAGCAGAGGAAAATAAATCCCTTCTCCAGTAGATTGACTATTTGCAGCTTCCAGTTACAAGGTACATATGGCTGATGGGGTGCTAAAGACGAGAAAATTAAGCAGTGGTGGATGTCCCGTTTCTTTTCAATTGAGCTTCTATCTCTTAATGTCTGCTCTTTTTAACCTGCACTCTTATATCAAGATAATGCATTCAACATTTCACTTGCATGGGCGTTTGGACTTGAGCTTACCCTGTTTCCACCAGATCACTATACCCAAATTTTCTTGTTCACCTCCGCCTCTTGCTCACTGCCCACGTCTCTCTGTCTTCAGTTTTTTCTGTCTCCAGTTATTGAGTAGCTGTGTGTTACAGACTTACATCTATGTGTAGCTTAACATGCACAGTTCTGAGCAAGGTCCAATCTTGTCCTCTATAGTATAGATAGCTCTCCCTCGGCGTGTATATTGATTGATTAGACAAAATTTAAGTCTATATTCCTTAATGATACATAGAGGTTTCTATTTTCTAAGTATATATTCGTTATGTCTATTTTCTACAGTGAGAGAATCCTGGACGTTGATACGATCATATGGTTAGTATATTGACATGAAAACACCTTTAGGTCTTACATTCTAGTGACTCAGAATCTAGAATCGGATCAGCCACTAGTACGGCAGTGATAGAGCTACAGCACAAGTCCCGTCAAGCTGGTATTCGTGTCCTTTTTTATTTTATGATTTTTTGTTTTACCATATGGAATTTTAATTGTTTTAATAACCTTGATTAATAGTGAAATGTGGTTACAATCGTGTTGTAGCCCATCCAATAAACATTGTATTATATTTAGTTGATCGAACCTAAACAGGCATGAATCGATGTTAGACATTGTCTTGTGGTTTGGTAGACCATCTTCATGCTGATCTATGATTGTAGTTAGGGTACATTGAGAAATATCGTTCACAGGGTAGTTGATTTTGCAAGCATTCTTGTTCTTCACCCCGGTAGGTAATAATGGTGTCCAGTTTAAAGGTAAAAAAGAGACGACAGAGACAGCGGTCATTGCTAGCCAGGCCACGGCTGATGATTCAAGCGCTCTTTTCCTCAAGTATGGCATGTTTAATACATGTAGTAAAATTAGGCAGCATGTATAATCTATTTTCCGAATAACCTAGCAATTCCGTACTAAAATTCGAAAAAGAGAAAGCTTTGGAGTCACCTTCTGCTCATTCATAATGATAGTTCGGAAAAAAAAGATCTGCATGAGAAATCTATGGTTCTCTCACGCTTTCATCTCCTTTTCACCCTCCTCTCCTCTTATACCCCTCACTTCACGCTCACTTCCACACACAGAACACACATCTTCCACTCTTATGCTCCTCCACTACTTGGAGAAGCACTCAACAAACTGAACTTCAACAACAAACAAAATGCTTCTTTTCTTCTTCATTCTTCTCTTACCATCACCCTCACCCTCCCTTTGCCTCAACCAAGAAGCCCTCTACCTACACCAACTCAAACACTCCCTTTCCGACCCCGACTCTTCCCTTTCCTCCTGGTCCGACCACCATGACTCTCCCTGCTCCTGGTCCGGGATACATTGCGACCCCATTTCCGGCTCCGTCATCTCTGTCGATCTCTCCGAATCCAATCTCTCCGGCCCTTTTCCCACCATCCTCTGCAACCTCCACAACCTCACCTTCATTTCCTTCTTCGACAACTTCATCAACTCCACCCTCCCTTCCGCCATCTCCTCCTGCCGGAGTCTCCAACACCTCGATCTTTCCCAGAACCTGCTCACCGGAACCCTCCCCGACACCCTTCCCGACATCCCCAACCTCAAGTATCTCGACCTCAGCGGAAACAACTTCTCCGGAGACATTCCCGCATCATTTGGTCGATTCCAGAAGCTCGAGGTTCTTTCCCTTGTGTCTAATCTCTTTGACGGTGTTCTACCGCCGTTTTTGGGCAACATTTCAAGTCTGAAAATGCTTAACCTTTCTTATAACCCGTTTTCTCCGGGTCGGATCCCGCCGGAATTCGGTAACTTAACGAACTTGGAAATATTATGGCTGAGTCAATGCAACTTACTTGGTGAAATACCCGACTCGCTGGGTAGACTAAAGAAACTCACCGACTTGGACCTTGCTGTTAACAACTTGAAGGGTACGATCCCGAGTTCGTTCACTGAGTTGACCAATGTGGTCCAGATGGAGCTCTATAACAACTCGTTGACCGGAGAGCTGCCCGTTGGGATTGGGAACTTGAGTGCCTTGAGACTTATAGACGTGTCCATGAATAGGCTGTGGGGTTTGATCCCCAACGAGTTGTGTCAGTTGCCTTTGGAAAGTTTGAATCTTTACGAGAATCGTTTTGAAGGGAACTTACCAGCCAGCATTGCTAACTCGCACGGTCTGTTTGAGCTCAGGCTGTTTAGGAACGGACTCACCGGCGAGTTACCACAGAATCTCGGGAAAAACTCGCCGCTGAGATGGATAGACGTTTCGAACAATCAGTTTACTGGGGAAATTCCGGCGGGTTTGTGCGAAAAAGGTGAGCTTGAAGAGTTATTATTGCTTCATAATTCGTTTTCGGGTCAAATACCGGAGAGTTTAGGAGCTTGTCGGAGCTTGACCCGGGTACGGTTGGGTTACAACAAGTTATCGGGTGAAGTGCCGGTTGGTTTCTGGGGTCTGCCCCATGTTTACCTTCTCGAGCTTGCTAACAATTCTTTGACGGGTCAAATTGCAAAGACTATTGCGAGCGCAGCAAATTTGTCCATATTGGTTGTACATAGAAATAGGTTTAGTGGAAGCATACCGGAAGAGATTGGGTTTGTTGAAAATCTTCTGGAGTTTTCAGGGGGTGAAAATATGTTGAGTGGACCATTGCCTAGAAGTATGGTGAATCTGAGACAGCTTGGAACTTTAGATCTTCATGGTAATTCACTTTCCGGGAATCTACCGGATGGGATTGTGTCGTTGAAGAAAATGAATGAGCTTAATTTGGCTAGCAACGAGTTTTCTGGGAAGATTCCTGAGGGAATTGGCAGGATGTCTGTTCTTAATTATCTTGACTTGTCAAGCAATGGTTTCTCAGGAGAAATTCCTACGAGCTTGCAGGACTTGAAGTTGAATCAGCTGAATTTGTCAAATAATAAGCTATCTGGAGAAATTCCGGCTCTTTATGCTAAGGAGATGTTCAAAAATAGTTTCTTGGGGAATCCTGGTTTGTGCGGAGATATAGAAGGCTTGTGCGACGGGAAAGATGATAGAAGAGGGAAAGGTTGTGCTTGGTTGCTGAGATTTACTTTTGTGCTTTCCGGATTGGTGTTAACTGTTGGTGTTGTGTGGTTCTTCTTCAAGTACAGAAAGTTCAGGGACGCTAGAGCGATAGATAAATCTAAATGGACGTTGATGTCTTTCCATAAACTGGGTTTTAGTGAAAATGAGATACTAGATAATCTTGATGAAGATAACGTAATAGGAAGTGGCTCGGCAGGGAAAGTTTACAAGGTTGTGCTCAGCAGTGGAGAGACAGTTGCAGTGAAAAGACTCTGGGGAGGAGCCAAAAAGGAGAATGATACATGCGACATTGAGAAAGGTCATGTTCAGGATGACGGGTTCGAGGCAGAGGTCGCCACTCTGGGTAAGATTAGGCACAAGAACATTGTTAGGCTATGGTGTTGCTGCACAACCAAAGACTGCAAGCTCTTGGTATATGAATATATGCCTAACGGTAGTTTAGGTGATCTGTTGCACAGTAGTAAGGGAGGGTTGCTAGATTGGCCAACAAGGTACAAGATCATTACAGATGCTGCTGAGGGACTTTCATACTTGCATCACGATTGTGTTCCTGCAATTGTCCATAGAGACGTCAAGGCCAACAACATCTTATTGGATGCGGATTTTGGAGCAAGAATTGCTGATTTCGGCGTAGCCAAGGTTGTTGATTCTCTGGGAAAGCCAAAATCCATGTCTGTGATTGCAGGGTCTTGTGGTTATATTGCTCCAGGTTCGTGACCAACTTTCTTCACTGGCTCTGAGCTTTAGCTTCTCAAACTTATTTTCTACTTGTTATCCATAAAATTCGAACATCAATCTTTCTGTACAGGAATCAATAGATAATTCGTATATTCTTTTTGTCTTTTTATCTTGCAAATCTTTTGTTATATATGAAGATGAATGTGGAATAACTCGTTTGCTTTTGTACACATTTGTAGAGTATGCATACACGCTGCGAGTGAATGAGAAGAGTGACATTTACAGCTTTGGTGTAGTTATTTTAGAATTGGTAACAGGGAGGCGGCCAGTTGACCCCGAATTTGGCGAAAAGGACTTGGTCAAGTGGGTGTGCACCACATTTGATCAAAAAGGATCGGACCATGTTCGTGACCCAAAACTCGATTCTTGTTTCAAGGAAGAGATATGCAAGGTCCTCAATATTGGTCTCCTCTGCACCAATCCTCTGCCAATCAATCGACCGTCCATGAGAAGGATTGTAAAAATGTTGCAAGAAGTTAGTGCTGAGAACCAGGTTATGACTGTTAAAAAGGACGGAAAGTTGACACCCTACTACTACGAGAACTCCTCCGAACTAGGATCTGTAGCTTGATAATCGCATGTCAAGTAAAGTTTTCCTGCAAAGGAGTGCAGGCCAATTTTCGTGCTCTTAAGCTTGCTCTTTGTCATGTATTTGCAAAATTTATTTACTTGCTATACACAGGAAAGTGAATAGTTGTTCAACTTTAAAGGCTCAAATTATGAAAAGTTGAAACAAAAAAGAAAGAATTGGAGAAGAACTTTTGAGTTATAAGAGCTGTTTTCATACAATGTAAAGTGGTTTATATTGATTATTTTCGTCTCCAGAGTCTGGGGAAGTCCTTGTCTATGGTTTGATATTCTTTAATTGCAAGTCGGAGGCCATTGCTAAAATACTAGAGAATTTAAAGCTACTAACTGAGGCCTCTTTTAAACCTGACCCTGTCTCCAACCTGGAATTGCTGGCTACAAAGATACTTAGGCAAAAAGGTTCGGTCTTGATCCAGTTTCAATGTGATTTTGGTTTTAGTAAAAAAAAGTTCGAACTTTGAACTTGATTTGAATACAAATTTTTATTTGAAATTCAGTAGATTTGGGCTTTTTGGACCATGGCTTGAGCCTGTAAAAATCAGGCACATGTGCCTAAGTTCTGCTTGACACAAAAGTCTATTATGACCTAATTTATCATTACAATCTAGCTTTCAATTTAGGGTTTCAATGAATTTGTTACTCTATCCTTATAATGATCAACAAACTTATTTTCAGGGAAAAAAGGATGCATCTTTGAAAATTTTAAGGGCCATATGCCAAAACCATAAATTGCCCATATTATAAATCCAATTAATAGCTTTTAAACTGACACGTCAAAGAAAGAAAAGTATAATAATAATAATAAAACTTATAGAATTCCCTTAACTTTGTAAATGTCCGTTGTAACGAGAGATTACCACTTTAGCACAAAAACTAACAAAAGATTATTATGAACAGGGTTAACAACATATTGGATTTGACTTAAAACTTTTATTCACTCTAGGCTAAACTCGAGCCTGGTCAAACTTTGATCATACAACTTGAGTTTGAACTCAATCAATTTTTAAACCTAAATAATTTGATTTGAACCCAAACTTAAAGCCTAATTTGGTCTAAATCAGTGACGGAGTCAAAAATTTATAATAGAAGGGTCCAAATATTTAATTTTTTAAAATTTTGGGAGGCCCAATATACTACTAACCCTTAAATAACTTCATCCTCATATATGTATATATATATAATATTTAATTTTTTAAAATTGGGGGAGTTCAATGCACCATTGGGCCCCATGTAGCTACGTCCCTGGGTCTAACCATACTTGAAAAATCTAACAAAAGAAAAATTCTTACCTTTTAATATTGCCATAAATGCACTTAAAAATATTGGAACTTTGAGAAGTAAAACCAAGAAGGCTAAGCTCTTCTTTAGTGTAATTTATCTAGAAAATTAGCTTTTCAAATAGTCTCAGCCATAACTAAATGTGAAAGTCACAAATCTCACCTAAATTCATCAAAGAATAACAAAAAGTCATCAATAAGCAAACAATTAAAATTGACCCTTTAAGTGGATTGTACTGATGTTATTTGAAATTTAGACAGTTGTTGTATTTTTTATTAACATGGGAAATTGCTTATGCCTTATGCTAATATATTTTTAAGACTTAAGTTATGCATTTTTTTATTAAAATGGGAAATTCCTTCTTCAAGCAAGTAATAGTATTTAATGAACCGAAGGCTTCGAGGGCTATAAAGAGAAGACCGAATACTAGACAGAGGGTGTCAAAGGATGAACCCACCTAGTATAGAAGAAGGACTCTTAGTTCTCAACCTTCAATTTATAGTGCCTTACAATCTAAAGAAGCGGATAATAATATTGACATGGAAATGTGTAGATGGTGGTGTGATGCATATGTATCATTCAATGCTACTCGGTCTTATTATTATCAGTATATGGTGGATGCTATTACTTCTTATGAACTAGGATATACATTTTCTTTAATTGATGACTACAAAAATAATTTTCTAAGCAGCTCTATTTGTAAAATAAAAAAAACATTTGAATGAAAGAAGAATGACTTAGGTAACTTATAGGTATTTAATCATGTCCTATGGTTGGACAAATAGAAGACATGAGCCTATTATTAATTTTTTTAGTTTATTCTACTAATTGAACAATGTTTTTAAAGTTCATTAATGCATTTAGCCTTGTAAGAAATTTTGATACTCAGTTTAAGATAGCTGATGAAATTATAAATGACGTGAGCCTAAAATCATTATACAGTTCATCATTGACAATGACGTTGTTTATAAAGTAGTTGAGAAAAGGTTTTAAAGTAGGTATTTTTTTTGTTAGACTCCTTACGTTGTTGCATATTACAATGACTTAATGTTAAAAAATACATAACATATTAGATGTTTTCCTATCATTGCTGAAATTGTGCAAAAAATAAGAAAGGTGGCTAATTTCTTCTATAATTGTGCATATGTTATGAATTTAATAAGAAAAGATTTCATTAATGGTATAAATTTGTGTCATCCTTCCAAGTGTTTTGTTCTAATAAAGATGCAAGATAAGATTAAGTGATAAGTAGATTGCATCTCAGCATATTAGGTCTAATGCTAAAATGGAGGTTCCTAAAACTATATTTAAAGATCATAAATTTTGTTCTCAATTCAAATTTTCTTCTGATATTATGAGCTTTGGTGAGAGTACTTCATATGAATGATAGTGATAAGAAGGCAATAATAAATTACTTTTTTGATTCCATGGAGAAAGTAAAGGAAGCAATCAAGGCTATTATGAAAAATAGGCCTTCCTTATATACACATCATTTTGTAGTCAAACAATGAAAGATGAGAAAGACAACATCAATTTCTATTATTTACTATTGGGGCATTTTTGAATCCTACTATCTATTTTGGACTAGATTTTATAAAGAAAGCTAAAGTTAATAGAAAAATTTTATTAACTATTACAATAATTATTTCATATAAGGTGATGCATAATCTCCTTAGCTCAAAAATAGCGGTATACAAAGATGCATGCAATGATTTTGTGATGCCTAATATAATTTTTCAAAGAGATAAACTTAACCCAGTTATATATTTCTTCACTTTTGTTACATTTTAAAAATTAATCATTACTTTATTTTCTTTATAAGAATACTTTTGTTGTCTTACAGTTACTTGGAGGAACTAATTTGGAAGTAGTGTCTAGAAATTGCAAAGGTTTGTAATTCAGATTTCGAGCCAATGTGGAGCGTATTTGACTTCATTCATTCTAAAATAAAAAAAGATTAAATAATTTGGTATTTGTTTGATACAACTTTAAGCTTCGAGAAAGGTATATTATTATCATTATTATAATTTTGTTAATAATTTAATTTTATTTGTTTACTATGACTCTTAATAGAACAGGTAATTTTATTGATCCAATTTGCTTAACTACATCGATCTTTTAATGAATTGATTTTTTGAGAAACCAAGTTTCATAAATGAGAGTGACTTTAAAGATAATCTTGGATGAGAAATCATTAATATGTCATTGGTGTAAAGAGTATACATGATGGAAACAATAAGACTCCTCTAAATGATAAGGATTTTGTACTAAGCAAAAATTGAGACCAATGCGATTTGAACATATACGTCTTTAAATGAAGTTCTAAGTTTTCATTTTTTTCTCTTTTCTTTTAATTTTACTAGTATTTGATTACATGATAAGTTATATATATACAATATAAATATAAAAATTTTAATGGTAAATGTATTGTTTCATATTTCACTTCTATTTTGATGTGTTCCTCAATCGACATGAGCTCTTGTTATAATACTTATAAATCTACATTATTCTTACTATATGATATTTTGATGTAATTATTCTATATTATATAATGTAAATTATAATATTTGTATTATTCTTGGTTTTATATCTATATGAGAATGAAACCATGTATTATTAATTATGGTTATTATTTATATAAGAAATATGTGAAAATTAATATTAATAAAAATAAAGAGATAATTGTTATATCCAATTTATATTATTATGATTTTATGAGACATGATTGAAGTAAAATTAAACATTATATAACATAATAATAAAAACTATCTCGATTATTTAATTTAGGGTTTAGTCTTTTTCACTAAGCTTATTACCATCATTTATTTGATATAGAATGCTATTACACCCAGTCAACGAATTGTAAGTTTTGGTTTGGATGCTAGGTTTGAACCAATTAATTTAGGAAAATTTAAGACTTTTTATGACTATACTAATATGTTTCGAACTAATTGCTTAAATTGTGACAGATATTCTTTTTAGCCAATGATCAAAGTTACAATTAGATAAGATCTTTGCCTTGAATCGGAGTTTAGTATTCTTGAATTTCTCATTTTTATATTCAGTTGAATTAATTTGATTTTTGTTAATTTTATTTTATTAATTAATTCATCAAAAATACCCCACTTTATTTTATTATTTGAAATTAACAAACACATATTTAGTTCTCTTAGAATTTGACTTGATTCCACAACTACTCTAAGAAGTTTGAAAAAATGGAATTAATTTTAGGAGGCTTTGACAACTTGATCAAAATTTGACGCTATTTTTTGGGGATCTAATTTAGTTTCTTGGCTTCTTAGGTTATTTTATAATTACTGCTAACCTCTTGTCTTGTTTGAATCGTGCTTCTCAGACAGGTAAATTACAATATAATCTAAAAATTTGGAAGACAACGTTTCATTTAAGAAAAGAAACTAAGCAAGAAAATGACCATTCACCTCTAGAAGTGAAAATTGAAATAGATCTAACAATTAGTGAAAACTCTAATTTTCAAGAAGTGGAAGAAAAGATGGCAAATATTAACACTAGAACATTGAGGGAGTTAACTGTTGGATCCCGTTTCCGGAACCCAACTACTTAAACAGAAACCCTCATACTTAAACATGATTCCTTATAAACTCTTCTTGCTCTGATACTATCTATGTTGGGACCCGATCGCAGGAACTGGATCCCAACCAGAAAACGGAAACGGCAACGAAGTAAACAAAATCAAAAGTCAGAATTCTGAATTGAATTCGAATCGAACTGAAACGAATACAAAGCGAACGAAATCATCAAACTGAAACAAACACCGGCATCTGTTGCAAACACGAAGCATAGCAAACTGATCGCGTTGGAGACCCTAAGACATTCCAAAGCCGGTATAATTTTTTTTTC
>JANZLC010000002.1:32141145-32164994 GCA_026413385.1 Erythroxylum gracilipes
TTTTGTATTAAGTTAGTATCTATTTTGGATAGTTCATTGAGCATCTCATTATTGAGCATCCTGATGTATTTTGTTTCCAGCATGAATTGTATGACGTATTTAAACAAAGTTGGTTGATGTGTTGAATGACTGTGCTTAGATTATTATGTATGGCTTCCGCGATTTTTGACAGTTGTTAGTCCCGACGATTCACCCTGGGTCCATCCTTGGGGGTCGAGACTCGGGCTCAACGGTATTCGTTTGTGTTTTCGTTCTGGATAGTTGGGCTCTGTGAACGGGGTTCGGCACCGATGGCCGGGCTTTGAGAACGGGGTCCAGCAAAAAATTAGTAACACTACTTAAAGAGTACAAAATTGCAATTAGTTGGACTTTAGCAGACATAAAAGGCATTAGCCAGACGATTTGCATACACAAGATTCTTTTAGAGGAGAATGCTAAACCAAAACAAGAACCCCAAAGAAGACTCGATCCAACAATGAAAGATGTGGTAATGAAAGATACTTTAAAACTTTCAGATGCAACTATAATCTATCTAATCTCGAATAGTGAATGGGTGAGCCCAGTGTATATTGTGCCCTAGAAAATTGGTATAACAATGATACAAAATTAGAATAATGAGTTGGTGCCAATAAGGGTACAAAATGGGTAGCGAGTGAGCATAAACTTTAGAAAGCTTAACTTAGCTACTAGGAAGGACCATTTCGCATTAGTTTTGTGGATCAAATGTTAAAAGGACTTGCTGGTAAATCATGTTTTTTCTTTATAGATGGTTTTTCAGGTTATTATCAAGTAGCAATTGCTCAAGAAGATCAAGAAAACACTACATTCACTTGTCCTTTTGGGATGTATGCCTTAGGCAAATGCCATTCCATCTCTATAATGCTCCAATTACATTCCAAAGATGCATGATGAGTATATTTTCTAAGTATATTAAGAATTGCATCGAAGTATTCACGGATAATTTCACTATTTATGGAGATTCATTTGATGATTGTTTAAATCATTTATCTAAGGTGCTTAAAATATGCTTTGAAACAAATTTGGAATTAAATTATGAAAACTGTCATTTTATGGTAGATCAAGGCATTGTTTTAGGACATGTGATCTCATCCAAGGGCATAGAAGTTGATAAAGAAAAATTAGATTTAATAGTGAGCTTTCCTTACTCTATAAATGTTAGTAAAGTTCGATCTTTTTTTGGACATACAAGATTTTACTATAGGGTAATTAAAGATTTTTCAAAGATTGCAATACCATTATCAAAGTTGTTACAAAAAGACATTCCATTTGACTCTGGAAAGGACTGCAAGGAAGCTTTTGACAAACTCAAGGCATTATTAACAAGTACGTTTATTATTCTGCCTGCAAATTGGGAACTTTCGTTTGAGATCATATGTGATGCTAGCAATTATGCAGTGGGGGCCGCTTTAGACCAAAGGATTGAGAAACAAAGTCATGTTGTCTTTTATGCTTTGAGAACACTGGATGTCACATGGTGCAATTATTCTATAATTGAGAAAGAACTTTTAGCAATTGTTTTTGCTTTAGATAAATTTAGATCTTATTTGTTTGGCTCTAAAGTTATTGTGAATTTTAGAAATTGTTTTTGCTTTAGATAAATTTAGATCTTATTTACTTGGCTCTAAAGTTATGGATCTTGCTATTTCAAGACTTTGATTTGACAATAAAGGATTGAAAAGATGCAAAAGATTTAGCGGCAGGCCATTTGAGTAGGTTGGTAAGGGATGAAGATATTTTAATCATTCTTAAATCTTTTCCTAATGAGGAATTGTTCCAAATGAAAGGCATGGTTCTATGGTACACTGACCTTGTTAATTATTTAGTTACTGGAACTTTACCTTATTATATTAGTAAGTCTAGGAAGGAAAAGATAAGAAATGAGGAAAAATATTATGTCTGAGATGAACCATACTTATGAAATTTCTTCTTTAATCAAATTATAAGTTGTTGTGTGCTAGAAAATGAACAACATTTTGTCTTAGTTTTGTCAATATGCATGTGATGGTCACTTTGGTCCTAAATAAACTGCTACAAAAGTTTTGGATAGTGGATTGTATTAAAAGACTTTATTTGGAGATGCTTATGTGTTTTGTAAAAGTTGTGACGAATTTCAAAAGATATGTACATTATTTTATCGAAATGAAATGCCTCCAACCCCAATTGTTATAGTTGAGATATTTGATTTATGAGGTATTGATTTTATGGGGCCTTTTTCTTAATCTTGTGTTTTTTCTTATATACTTTTAACTGTTGATTATGTTTTCAAGTGGGTGGTAGCCAAAGCCACTAAAATTGATCATTCTATAGCTATTTTAGGATTTATAAAGACAAATATTTTTAATACAGTTGGAATCTCACATGCCATTATTAGTGATCAAGCAAGTCATTTTTGCAATAGAGTTGTGGCAAAACTGTTTAAAAAGTATGAAGTGCTTCATCGAGTAGCTACCGCCTACCATCCACAGACCAATAGACAAGTAGAATTATCAAATAGAGAGGTAAAATCCATTTTGTAAAAGACTAATAATCCTAGTTGAAAGGGTTGGAGCTTAAGTCTAGATGATACTCTTTGGGCATACTATACAACTTACAAAATGCCAATAGAAATGTCTCCTTATTGATTAGTTTTTGGTAAAGCTTGTCATTTACCAGTGGAGATTGAACATAAAGCTTATTGGACAGTGCAACATTGCAATATGGATTTGGCTAAAGCTAGAGAGGAAAGGAAGTTGCAATTGCAAAAACTATAGGAAACAAAGTTGGATGGTAACGAGAATTCAGAAATGTACAAAGAGACAATCAAATTGTTCCATGATAATATGATTTTTAGGAACCAATTTGAGGTGGGACAGAAAGTGTTATTGTATAATTCTCAATTAAAGCTTATGCTAAGTAAGTTACTTTCTAAATGGCTTTGCCCGTTTGTTGTCTCTAATATATTTTCTCATAGTGTAGTGGAAATAAAAAGTTTAGAGACCGGAAATATTTTTAAGGTTAACGAACATAGAATGAAACCATTTTATAAGGAGATGACAGTTTCTAGTATGGTGAATATTGATTTGGAACTTCCATCATATAAAGAAGTTTGAGAAGAATCATCTCTGTCGAGCATAACGACGTTAAACAATTGTACTTTTTGGAAGACCTAAAATATAATAATTCTTATTAATTTTTTTTACTTATATATAGTTTGCATTTGATTGTTTTTGAAAAATAAGGTTATTGGCTAAAAGGAAAAAGGGGTCTTAAAATTTCATATTGCTATATTTCATAAGTCGTGTTAATATCTTAAGTAATTTAGTTGCTTGGAGTAGAGGCCTTAAAATTCCATAATACTAAATCTCTTAAGGCGAGATCACTCTTTATGTGATTTAGCTTTCTGGAATGAAATCCTTAGTAGAATACTAAATTTTATAAGGCAAGATCACGTCTTATGTGATTCAATTTTCTGGAATGGAACCCTAAAATTTCGGAATAAGGTGTGATCATGCCTTATACATGATAGTAGTCTGTTGGTTTTAAAGAAACTTGTAAATTTTTATTTATTTTGAAAATAATAATAAAACATAAAGAACATAAAAATATTATTATATAATCTTTTGAAAAATTATTCTTGTTATTAATTAAAAAACATAAAAAAAACAAAACCCTAATTCTTTTGTTTCTTTTTCAGCATCTAGCTGCCTATGTCTTTTATTTTAATAGTTGCAAATGTCCTGAGCAACTCCACCAAGCAATCACAGCTCTAGCTAATGATGTAGGACACCAACCTAGCCACAACAACACTGCACAACACTCCAGCACCAACACCCACTAGTATTGTTTTAATGTTTTATTTTTTACTTCATTTTTATTAGTTACTTTTAGTTGCTTTAATTTCATTTTAATTTTAACTATTATTGGGCTGTTTCATTATTTTTTTGGGATTATTTTTTTGTTTGTACTTGTCTTTATTATGGGAGGTTCTAAAGATATTACTAGGACAACAACAAAATGAAAGTCTACGGTGAATCTAACTGCATAAGATCAATTCGTTACAGAACCTACCATAAGTACCCATTAAAAGCATGTTTGAATAATCAAAGGATGAGATAGACTGAGAAACAAAAGAGGCAATTTAGTCATATGTCACATGATGCCTCCATGTCCTTCGATACTATAGTACATCTCCTTTCATATGCTATCACCTGAGGGGAGTCTTCTACTCTCTATTTTATTTGTGTTTATTATTTTTATGAGATGTGAGTATCTTATGCATTCATTGGGGATAATGTACGATTTAGGTGTGGGGGAGCGAGTGTCTATATTATAATGAACTTTGTGACCTTGCTTGGACTCATTATATTATGATTCATATATTGATTATTCCTCGTGATAGCCTCATAATTTTCTAATGTTTGTTTATAAATAATCCTTAAGTTAAGGCACATTTTTTGTTCAATAAATAATGAATGAGAGGGACAAGCACGAATAGTATTTTTCATTAAATTATTTTCAGTATCTCATTGGTTTTATTGAATGAAATTTTGCAAGAATTGATGCATTTTTGACACCTACTTGAGCTTTGACCTTAAGAGCATTAATCATTTATATGCTTATACATATCTTTTTGTTGTGTGTTATCAAACATGGCCTGTTTATGATAGAACTTGCTTTTAAATACATGTTGAGACTACATTTTTGATGAATTTGTGTATAAAGATGATAAGGGCATTTAGGATAACTATTTTTGACCTAAATAAGCCTACCTGACTTTTTATCCTTACATAATAACCTTGTTACAAGACAAATTTGCCCCTTTTGTTGTGATATCCTTAATGATTTTCATCATCATCATCATCAATACCTAGTTGAAGTCTCGTTGAAGCGGGGCATCGGGGAAGGTCCTATAACGTTACCCCTACTTAGTAAAGAGGTTGTTTTTGATAAACCCAGATGTAATGTGTCATAAATATCTTACAAAATTATAAATGGATATACATACATATTTAACAAATGAAGTAAAATAAATACATAAATAAAAAGAACAAAAACAGTAAAAATACAACTAAATACAAAAATACAACACAATACAAATAAATAGTAAAGAAAAACAATAATCATAATATAAAAAAATACAAGCAAGAGTAATAATTATAACACAAAAATAACATACAAATAGAACATATGTAAGATTAGTAATAAACGTTAAGAGATATACATACTAGAAGAGACCAGTACTGACCACGAAAGACTTGTATAGGAATAACTCTAACCCAGGCATGTCAAAACCTTAATTACGCTACATATGAACCAAATTAAGCTATACATCCTAGAAGGTACATACTATACAATAAATGCAAAGGACATTATTGCAACCTACAAGAAAGCAAATGTCCTTTTTTATGAGAGACCCTTAACCTATATCCTAGTACGTCAAAGTTTCCTATTGCGGGCCAAGTCCTCAGTAAGATCTAACCTATCTATATCATTCTTGATCACTTCCTCCTAGTTCTTTTTAAGCCTTCCTTTTTTCCTCTTATAGTCTCTAAGTATTATTTTCTTGCATCTTCTCACTAGAGCGTTGGAATGTCTTCTCTTAACATATCTGAACCGTCTAAGTTGTGCCTATCTCAATTTGTCATTTATACCAACCACCTTAAATTTGTCTCTAACCATTAGATTTTTGACTTTATCTTTTCTGGTAAGGTTACATGTCCACCGGAGCATCCTCATCTTCGTCACCAAAAGCTTATTATTATTATGTATTTGTTTAATGGGTCAATATTCTGCCCCATATAGCATGGTTGGCCTAATCGCTAAGCGATAAAATTTACCTTTGAGCTTAAGTGGTATCTTCTTGCCACATAAAACTCCTACAGCACTTCTCCATTTGATCCATCCTGATCTGATATGATGGGCTATAGCTTCATCGATCTCTTCATTGCTTTGGACGATAGACCCTAAGTATTTAAAATATTCCTTACGTGGTATAAATTTTGATCCAATATTTACCTCTACTTCAGTAGTCACTTGATGGCCCAAAAAGTTACATTCTAAGTATTCAGTCTTAGTCTTGCTTACTTTAAATCCCTTTGAGTTTTTCTTCAACATTTTATCTTGAAATTGACCCACCCTCTTTTGTCTCATTTACTAAGACAATATCGTTAGCAAACAATATACACCAGACACATCTCCTTGAATATTGTTGGAAAGCTCTTCTATCATTACTGTGAATAGGAAAGAGCTTAATGCAGAGCCTTGGTGTGACCTAATACCAATAGAAATATTCTCAGTATCGCTTCCTACCGTCCTTCAAATACCTCCACAAGATTTCCCTAAGAACACTGTCATATGCCTTCTTTAAATCAATAAAAACTATATGCAAATTTCTCTGTATCTCCCTTAATATTCCATTACTCTTTTGAGGAGATGTAAAGCTTTTATCGTGGACCTTTCTGGCATAAAGCCAAATTGGTTTTTTGGTATAAAAGTTGTCTTTCTGATTCTGTTCTCAATTACCTTCTCCCATAACTTCATGATGTGACTAAGTAATTTAATGCCTCTATAGTTGTTATAGTTTTGGATGTCTTAACAAACTCTGTCTCCATTCATCCGGCATCTTGGCGGACTCAATGATCATTTAAAAAGCTTGAGTAGCCAATTAAGGCCTTCGATGCCTAGGCTCTTCCATACCTTTACGGGTGTCTCATCTAGTCATACTGCCCTTCTACTCTTCATCTTCCTCAAATATATTTTTAATTTCCTCCCTTATGATATGTTTACACCGAGAAATGTTATGAAATCTCTCAGACTTGTTGAGATCCCATAGAAGTACCTTTGTCATCTACTCTTTATGTCCTTTTCCTCCATGAGCACCTGCTTGCTTCATCTCTTATACATCGAACTTGGTTTACGTCTCACGTTTTCCGTCCCTAACTTTTGCTAACTTAAAAATGTCATTTTCTCCCTTTTTAATATCCAATCTCCTGTACAAATTTTTATAAGCTTTTCCTTTAGCCATTGAGACTGCCTTCTTAGCCTCTTTCTTTGCTAATTTATACCTTTCTTTATTAGCTTCTCTATCCGCCTTTGTGGTACTTTCTAATATAGCTTTATATGCTCCCTTTTTAGCCTTCACCTTTTCTTGTACACCTTTATTCCACCACCAAGATTTCATCTTACCACCCCTCGACCCTCTAGAAACTCCCAAGATCTCTTTGGCAGTATTCCTTAAACTATTTTCCACTTCCTCTGACATCTGATTAGTATCTCCTTCCAATTTTCATTAAGCTTCAATTCCTACTTTATGCTTAAATTGTTCCATCTTGTCCCCTTTCATATTTCACCATCTAACTTTAGTACTCCTACTAATATTTCTCTTCTTCCTCCATCCCTTAATTTTAAGATCCATAACTAACTGACTATGTTAAGTTGCTAAGCATGCTTTTGGAATCACCTTACAATCCTTGCACCTAGTTCGATTGCTCCGCCCTATAAGGAAATAATCAACTTGAGTCTTTGTGATTCTACTCTTATAAGTCCGCAATTGTTCCTTATTTTTCTTAAATAAAGAATTTACTATCATTAACTCAAATGTTACCATCATGTCCAATAAAGCAATCCCGCTAACATTCCTATCTCTGTACCCAAAACCCCGTAGGTTAATGGATATCCATCTGATGCTGCTCTTATGTGACCATTAAAATCTCCTCCTAACATAACTTTCTTATTAGTAGGGGTTTGTTGGATTACCTCATCTAAATCCTCCTAGAATTCCCATTTTTGTTGTTCATCCAGACCTGCTTAAGGTGCATACGCACATACCATATTGAGAACAACACTACTCACCATAATCTTAACAGTCATAATCCCATCATTTGACCTCTTTATCTCCACAATATGACTTATAAGGTCCTTAATAACTAAGATATTGACCCTATTCTTTTGCCATAAACCCCCTGAGTACCACAATTTGAACCCACTAATCTCATTCGCTTTAGCCCCCGTCCACTTTTGCTCCTGAATGCACACTATATGAATCATATACTTGTCTAAAATCTCCACTAGTTCTAGAGACTTCCTTGTTATGGTTCTAATAGTCCAATAACCTATCTGTAGTCTGTCATTATTTTTATTACTCTTATAACTGAAACTCACCGGAGGACTAGCCCTTGCTCCATCACCGGTGTACAATGCCACTGCTTCTAAGTCATGACTCCCACAAACCTAAGATAATAATAAAGTAAAAAAGGTATGACTAAATTAATTAGTAGAAAATGGAAACTAAGCCGAAGCTAGTTGGAATTGATTGTGTCAGTTAAGGAGTATCAATAGAAAAAGAGAAGCCTATTTCACTCACAAAACCAGTAAAAAAATAAAGAAGAGAAAAAGAAAAAAATCAGTAATATGCAGGTAGAATACAAATCCCATAATAGAGAAGCCAAATTATTTACAGCAAAGCAAATCAAACCCAGATTTCTATGTTCTTACAAAACTTGGATAAAAAGTTGAAAAAAAATAAAATAAACAAATAAAATAGAGAGAGAGAAGCTAGAGATGGCAAATAGAGGAGACTTGTGTGAATTAATATTATGGGTGTTAGTACCGACAAACCTAAAAACAATCTCACTTGAGCTAGAAATACTCAGAGGCTAAGGTTTTGTAACCCAAACAGTAGACACTAATGGTCGAGACTCAAAAAAAGAAGGGAAGAAAGATGTATTTACATATCCCAAAAAATCCCACACCACCTAGCTCCAAATCATAAGCGATGCAAAAACCAAATCTAAAAAATGTCACTAAGGTAAGAGAGGTAAACCTTATGAATAGAAAATTAGGTAAGTTATTCAATGTAGAGATACTCTAAATACAAACTGAATCCGTTGAAAGGAAGCTACCTAGTGAAAAGAACAACAAAGAAACACAAAAATTATAGACTGTACGATACTCTTTTAGGTTGGGTTCCAAAACCCACAAGAAGCTCACTAAAAACAGCTAAGTGAAGTCTCCTTGGAGAGGGTGAGAAATGAGAACCAACATTCTACAACTCACAACCCATAAACTATCAATGAGGGACCACACCTCGAAGACCGACAACAAAACTCCGATGGAGATTATCGTTAAAATGAAGGTCAGAAGCAAATATGCGCTTATAAGTTTAAACGATAGAGAGAGAGAGAGAGAGAGAGAGACAGGATTGTGGACTCTTTCAATATCCTTAATGATTTTAAAACCCTAAATTGAAGGAATTATATTGAGCTTATTCGCATAGGATTGACTATTTCCATGAAAAATAAATTAGTTGTTTCATGTTGCATTGTTTTGATTTTTTATAGATTGGGGAGGAAGTAAAAAAAAAGAATCTCCTTTTTGATGTTTTTTTTAAATTACAAAAATAGGGTGAAAGAAAAAAGAATAAAAAAGTGATTAAAAAAGATGTTATTTGAATCAAGTGAATTTTGGATTAATTTAAGTTAAAACTTGTGTGGATAAGTTTAAACGATTTCCTTCAATTTATTTAGCCAAAACGCTTTTTTTTGTCATAGCTTACCTAAGAGAAGTTACAACCCTTATTAAGTCCCTTTGATTTATATATTAAGTTCATTTTCTTAATGGTGGAGATATGATTCTTGAGCAAGCGTATGGAAATAGTTCGCTATGTTTTGATTTGAAAGCTTAACGAACCCTAAACACTTTGGGTGTATAGAGTGAAATCCTTAAGAAGGTGTCAAGTCTTGTTCATTTAATTTTGATGGAATTGATGAGATGCTATGTCGATTATTATTTATCTTAAACCTTTAATGTGAATTAGTTTTGGATATTTCTGGATAACGTAAAAGGAGATGAAAGGTTTTTATGAAGATAATTGATGTATTCTTGAGGACAAGCTTAAATCCAGTGTAGGGGGAATTTGATAATATGTTATCTTGTTATGTTATTTGGAATTATCTCTTAATAGAGTGATATCACTTTCTAAAGCACAAAGAATTTGATATAACTTTCAAGAATATTGATATTCTAAGATATTTCGTAAGTCTCGTATGTTGTTCGCAAATGTAGTGGCTCTTCTTTAAGTAGACAACTTCTTCAACTAGCTGTTGCTTAATCTTCGAAATCATATATGCTAAAATCTTTGATATTTAGATGTTAAGGAGAACATTTTGTCAAGGCTTCCAGAGCAGATTATTAGAATTAGTATGATCTTTCTGAATGTCAAGGAATCATTTCTAAAAAGGTACGTTCATAAAGAAGATTCTAGCATAAAATAAAGTAATTATTCCATAATTTTATTTCCTTTTAAGAATTATATCATTTCCTATAAAAGGAAATAAATTCAATTTGAATTTTAAAATATTATATATTTATCATCGAAATCGTTAATCATAAACCTTGAGCTAACAGACTGAATATGAGCTAGTTGAATAAAACCTTGTGTAACTTTGTCTCGAATAAGAAGATAGTCAAGATCCAAGTGTTGTGTAAATTAATGAAACACGAGATTAGTAGCGATATAAAGCAACTTGATTGCCACAGTATAAAGGAATCGTTAGAGGAGGAAAAATGTGAAAAATACTGCAGTGGATAAGTCAGCCATTGGAGCTCACAAACCGTCATAACCATGTTACAGTACTCTGCTTCAGCAAAGGAACGTGAAATCATAACTTGCTTCTTGGTTTTTCAAGAGCCAAGTGATGAACCTAGAAAAATATAATAACCTATAATAGATTTACAAGTAGATATACAAGTAGTCCAATCAACATCACAATAGTTGGTAAGAGTAAAGTTGGAATTAGAAGCAAAAAACAAATCTTTAGCTAGACATCCTTTGAGATAACAAAGAACATGGACAATAGCATCCCAATGAGAAGTTTGTGGAGAATTTATGAACTTACTTAATTGTTAAACGACAAAAGGAATATTTGGTCGGAAAAGATTAAGATAAAGAAGACGGATTAATTGGCAATATTGAGCTACATCCAAATAAGGAGAATCTGTTGTAGACTGAAGTGGGGTGTTAGCAAGGAGGGGGATAGTAGCATAATTGGTGCCTTGTAAACGAGCTATTTCAAGACCAAGAAAATATTTTGCATAACCAAACTCTTTGACAATAAAGGCAGCATGTAAAAATTGCTTGACATCTTAAATGGCTGCTTCATTAGGTCATGTGATTAACACATCGTCTACATAGATGATGAGAGCTAAGAAAGAAGCCTTGTAAGTTATGAAAAATAAGTAATAGTCATGTTTAGATTGAACAAAACCAAATTGTTGAAGTTAATACAAAATGCCAAATTCCATTGTCTAGAAGCTTGTTTAAGTCCATAAAGAGATGGCAGGATAAATGTGGAAGAACAAGAAACACTATTTGTAAGGGAGTTTGTTATATTAAAGGGGTAAAGAAGTAAATAGATATCCCCAACCTTCGTATAACGTCATGTCAAAAATAAAAGACGCACGTCTATGAAACTGTTCAAATTTGGTGCAAAGGTTAAAGTATCAAATTTTCTTTTATTTAAATGTAATACTTCGTCTTTTTCTTTTAACTTAGGATATGAGAACTTGTAATATGTTACGACAATTTCAGTTACATGTGAATTTTAATTTAGTAATAACAGAATTCAATAGATTGGTCGCATGAAATTCAATTAGAAAGACAATCATGGGATGCATGAAAATATATCCTTAGTTCTAACTAATAATAATAAAGACCAACAAACAGATGAGACCTGTTATAACTATTGTTGGGAGAGGATTCCATCTAAGAAGTGGCCTACCGTTTTTATAGACTTCTAAATGGAGAAACAGCTTGACCAGCTCTTCAAACCCTAATCTATACGTTAAAGTTAAATTCTTCTTAAAGCTTGACGCGTAAGATTCCGAGTTGCGTAGCTTCTCCGAGAAGCCGGCACACGACCAGTTTACATCCACAAACCATGTCGGCTCCTGACAACTACAGCATTTATGCCGGTCTGTTCCTCTAAGCCCACTCCTCTTTTAGTTTCCCTGCAACCGCCAGCCTGTACCCAATCATATTCTTTTTCTTCTTATGTTACTCATCTTAAACAAATCTTACCTTATTTACGAGTTGTTGACCATTAAATTACTTGCAACTCAAGCGAAAGCGCACCACACGCTTTGTATGCTCCCAAAATTTCATTACCATTAAAAATAAGATAAAAGGTCTAAAGGGTAGAGTTTACAATTTTTAATTAACATGTTAGGTTTAAATTAATCAACTCACCTCTTAAAACTTAAATCAAGAGGTCACTTTGATAGACCTAGATTCTATTATTACTACATGAAGGAGGGTCGAGTTAGAATGGAACAACTTTCTAACCTATTGTCAAATTTGTTAAAGATGTCCAAAGTGAAAAGTCAATTAACTTCAGAAATCTTTGATAAATTTTGTCAATAGATCTATAAATATACTAAGTGTTGTAGGCATGATAAACATAACTTCAAGTTAATCAAATTTTAAACTAAACTTGAACTTTTTTAAAAATTTGAGATTTAGGCTTGAGTTTCACGACTTGGCTCGATTAGAAGCTCAAACCCTTCGTACATCAATAAAGTGACATCATTTTAGGTGAATAAAAACCCTAAAAATATCTCTGTCTTTTGCTTTTATGTTCATTTTTGTACTTCCAAGTTTGTTTCTCTGCTTCTTTTTCGGTTGTACAGTATCCCATGTCTGTGTTTTTGCAGCTCCCTCTCTGATTTTTATTCGCTCATCATTTTTCATATTTTCAAATGTTCATTTATCTTTGTTTATTCATTCCTTCCCTCATATTTTTCATTTCAGCTGGCTTCCTTGATTGGAAAAAATAGGGTATTAGAGACTTAATCATCTGCAGCTCATAAAAGACCCAAAAAGCTAACAATTTCTGATCTATGGTTTTACAAGTGAGAAACCAAAACGCTAACAATTTCTGGAAGACGTTTTACTAACTTGATGTTCAGAAGCATATAAAAAAGGATGTAGGCTTGTCAACTTTAAAATACTAACGAGAGTGAAACATAATTACAGCAACATCAAAATAACTCTTTCTTGGTTACTATCGTGGGTTTAATGAGCTGAAAAAGGATTAAAGTATATCAAAATGCCAAGAAAATGTGTGAACGTAACACACATGACGAATAGGTGATAATCTAAGTGGATATATTATATATATACATATTTATATTTAGTTCAATTGAAAAGAACTTCAAGTGATAGGACTTGATAACTTATAATTTCACATGATCAATTGATGGATGGTTTCGTGTGGAAATTCATTTGTTGAATTGAGGCAATCAATTATAAGTTGGATTATTCCAAAAACCCTAGAAAATGGGTCAAACTAACATTGATGGATCCATTGTAAAAGAAAGTAGTAGTGTAAAAGAGTGGGATACCTTGCTTCACATGAGAAGTCGACTTGAAGAAATGGATTAGTAGCTAGGTAGAAAATACCAAATTCCAGATGGGATATGGAGTTTGGTGCAACTTATAGTCATGTACATACATCAATACCCCATTTGTTGTTTTCGTCTTACATACTTGCGATTTGTACAAATATATCTTTAGAAACACTCCAGGTTGACAATAGAACTAAAACTATTAACTATTTCTCACTCTAAAGAGGTGAAATGTCCAAGAAGAGAATCGGCTGGTTGCCCAATCCCCACTCTACATAAACTTACGTTGTATTTTGTTCTAAGGTACTTTGTTTTTAAATAACTTTCCTAATTAGGCCTCTGTATTACTAAATTAAACCCCGGAAAGGCAAAATCAGAATTTAGAAGATTGCATTTATTCTCTGATGCAAGCGTTATACATTATCAAAACCAAAACTTGATGTCCAAGCAACCCATATTTTTATGTCTAGATGTCTCATTCTCTTCTCCATCTCTCTCTCTTTCTTTCTTTGTGTGTGTGTGTTGTGTGTTTGTGCAGATATCGCCAATACCTGGGAGTTGTAGTATAATACAAATTTATTCAGAGTACCAGAAGCAAGAAAAGGTGTAAAAGAACAAAATTCCTTTGCCTAACTTCAAGATACGGGAAGTAGGTATTGGGTGTTTTAACGCGCAAAACGTGATATCTTTTTAAAGTAACTATTCTTGCTTTTGCTCAATCTTCTTTTCTTTTCTTTTCATTTTGGTGTCTGGGTGTCATAGACAGCTTGCAGAAGAGTGTTATGGGCATAAGAACCGAAGCAGAGATATGACTTGGTGCAATAATAATTCCGTTGACGAAAGAGCCATTCAGTTGGTCACAGCTGATTCGCAAGAAAACACTGTTCTTGACTCCAAATCAGATGAAACTCGGAGCATTACATGCCCTTCTTGCGGCCATAATATCCCATTCCAGGATCAGGTATATATTCATATCTCGACTTTAAAAATATTTTCTTTGAACTTACTATGCAATATTATCCTTTTCTTTCTGTCAAATTCTGATTCTTGTTTTCATCTGTTAGTTCTTCTTTAACCTTTTTTGGTTTTCGTTGTTGGACAAACTTATATCACAGGCTGGTATACATGACCTACCTGGATTACCAGCAGGAGTGAAGTTCGATCCCAGTGATCAGGAAATACTTGAACATTTAGAAGCTAAGATAATCTCGGATACGCGGAAAATTCACCCACTGATTGATGAATTCATCCCAACAATAGAGGGCGAGAATGGAATTTGCTATACTCATCCAGAGAAGCTACCAGGTTTGAATTCTGTCCTTACTGGGAGTTTTACATGTATGTTTCCATCGTTGGAAACTTTTAGATGCATTGTTAAATAACTAAGCTTGCAATTTTTCTAATAATTGACCAGTGTGATTGCCTGGTTACTTAGATTCTGGTGATAGTTTGATATGCAACCAATTGGTTTAGTTTCAACTGTAGACATTCTTATTTTCGGTTTCTAAACTCTTTAGCACTCTTACATTCAACAGTGAGTTTGTTTTGTCCGGCGATTAGTCTTTGTTGGCTGATGACTTGTAATCGCAAGAAACATAAAGTCCGCAGGTGGGTGTTCTGTGTCTATCTTAACCAATTAGTTTGGGGATGTTACGATTATACATCTATACATTCCGTTGGCACAATGTTAAGTGTCACAAAATCACAGCGTTTTGGGACTTGTTTCCATTTATATGCAATCAAGCCCTTCCTTGGCATGAGGATGTAGTTCATTTTGTTGCATCCATTATCAACTTGGTAGCGCCCAACACTTGTGTTCTCTCAATCCATGGTATGTCCTTTAATTTTGAAATTATGGCAAAGCTACCGTTGGGTGGTCATCCAATTTCTGGTTTGTCGTTACCCTTGTCTCTAACGTGGACTCGTGAAGATTGAGATTCCAAGGGCATTTGGATTTGGAGTTTCATAATTCCTGGTGAAGCATGAAGATTCACATTACCAAAAGGCAGCTCAAACTAATTATGAGCATTTTTAACATCATTGTTTGTAACATTCAAAGTTTTAATTAATTAAGTAGCAGCTTTGAGAATGTAATAGTGATCGCTTGATTAATCAACACCAAAGAGCTTAGATGATGTTCAATCCTTTACTAAGGTTCAAATTCAAGTGCCTCATTTTCAATGAACCAATAAACCTAATGAAGATTGAGATCACATATTTATCGTGCATGCATTAAAATCAAAATAATGGCACAACCTAATGATAATTCATAAATTGTTATTTGACATTCATATAGCTTTATGGTAGTCATTTTTAGGCATTTGTATTTTAAAATGTATTCTAACTTCTGACTCTGAAATCTTGAGTTTAATATAACTGTTTCATTTAGTCATACAAGTCACAAATCGTTTCAATTAACTTGGTCTAACTGTCTCCTTGCTTAAACAAGTCCATGCATGTTGAGTAGTTCTCTCGTGTTATGCCTATATAGTATATGCATGCATTTACGTTGACAAATATTTAAGTCTCGTCACATTGACTACAACTACAGAAAGTTCTTCCATTAACAATCTTATTATATCCATATATGTAGGAGTAAGCAACGATGGACAAATCCGCCACTTCTTTCATCGACCATCAAAGGCGTACACCACCGGAACTCGCAAGCGCAGAAAGGTGCATACAGATGAGGATGGAAATGAGACCAGATGGCACAAGACAGGCAAGACTAGGCCAGTCTTTAATGGTGGGACAGTTAAAGGATACAAAAAGATTTTGGTCCTATACACCAATTACGGCAGGCAAAGAAAACCTGAGAAGACCAACTGGGTGATGCACCAATACCATCTTGGAAACAATGAAGAAGAGAGAGATGGAGAGTTCGTAGTTTCAAAGGTTTTCTATCAAACTCAACCTAGACAATGCGGTTCAAGTATTAAGGATTCCCCTGACCAAAAATTGAATGATAGTAATAGAAATAAGCACACAGCCTTTGTTCATCACTATTACAGCACTAGTACTCCAGCTTTGATCTCTTACAATCATGGGACTAATAATAGAGAAAGCCCACCTCAGTTAATTCCAGATTTGGTTGCTCAAGGTGACGGGTCTTCGTTAATTCGATTAGCTGCGGATACAAGCAAAGGAAAGCTCCAGAGAAAATAATAAAGGACAGGACTCATTCGTTGCGGTACGTGTTATTATAATCAGTATAATTTTATTAATGGGAAATCGAGATTTTGGCAAAGGAAAAAAGAAGAATAATGGAAGGAATAAGGTGGATCGGCTTCTTTAGTTAAAGGACAAAGAACCAGGTTCTTTGGAAAACTTTGGCCTTGCATCAAACCCTTTTTTTTAAGTAGTTCCTAAGAAGGTTACCAGAAAAGTGGCGATTAATTACTATGATTCCACTTACGCACACAAGTGAATCAGACACTTATTGCTTATAGTGGAACTGAGGTGTAGTGTTGTACAAAACAACTTAGGTCTTAGAAATATGAAGTTTTAATGTTAGGTTTTACATTGGTTTCATTATTATTTCTATCTTTCTGTTCTTCTAGAGATGCATATCTAAATAAGAGCAAGAAGTCAAACCTTTCTTTACGTATTGTACCAGCATATATATAACACATAATGTGTGACGAAGTTGTCAAAGTGTGTATGTGACCTTCATTTGCTCGTTTTATGTGAAGAAAATTAGAACTGCTTGACAATAATGAGGATGATTGTGGTTACTTTCGTTTCAGATTCCATTTTTTATTCTAATTTCCGTTCTGCAAAATTAATCTCTATCTCTTTCCCCGTTGTAGACATCTACTCCCTAGACCTAGGTTGGTATCAATTAACATTTTAACTCCTTCTTTTACATGTTAATTACTTTGTAACAAGAGAAAACAAATGAAATTGTTCTAAAGATTAGGTTAATTAAGTGGTATACTATTTCATAGATATATATTTATTATTTAATATGTATAAAAGCAAGGATAATTATTAAAAAAATTAAATTACTAAATATATGGACAATAATATACTTAATTGAATTTCAAAATAAAATTAATAATTATGGATATTTTGTATAGATTTAATCATATAAAGGCTGTAATTTCAGTAAAATTTAATATAACAAAAAATTTAATTGAATATACACTTATATTTTAAGTCCTTAATATTTTACTCAAACTTTTTCGTTAGCTATTGTAAATTGATAATTATTGTTACAAACTATTGATTAATTAGTAATTATCAACATTAAAGTTTTTTTTATATTTCTTTTTATATAAGATTACAAGATAAGTCTTTTTTAAATATTTCTTTTAACTATTTTCCATTATCTTTTCCATTTGAAATGTAGTTATTTTTATATTTGCATATATATTCATCTTCTTATTTTCTCTTTAGTTCATGTCTATGTTCCAATTATAATTATTGCTCTTTATTAGTTAATATAATTTTAATAAATTTCTAAATCCTTTTCTTGCGGTTCTGACACAAGAATATACTAGGTCCATATGAGAGATCAAATTGGTGGAATTTTCTAAATAAAACTTAATAATATTAGTGATGTAAAAGAGAAAGAAAGACAAACTAAAATTATAGGTATATAATTGATAATTACTTAATAATGTAAATTTTATTATTTTTAAAATTTAATGATAATAGATTAAATAAATTTTAAAAAATAAAAATATTGTGTTAAATAAGGCTGACGTTCAACACATATAAACCATCTAATTTCAGGTATTAAAAGCATTAAAAAAACTCTAAATTTGATAAATGTCATTTTTCTTTAACGAGGAATGAGGTTTTATTTAGTTATGGTTATAACCAAAAGCATATATGTCATTAAAACTAATGATAAAAGGATAAAAAGTCATAATTAATATGTGAAATAGAAGACGTTAAGAATTCAACCTATTGACAATGTCCAAGGGTGCCCAAACTTTTGCCTTTTTAGAGAAGCTTTGCATTTTATTATCTACCATCAAAGATTATAAAATTAATCAACCCATAAAATAATAAACTTTGTGACCAACTTCAGTTTCAAAGTAAACTTTCAATTTGAAGCTGCAGAATAATGGAATTTAGCTTTTATAATAAGATTTGACATATTCTTGATTAAAACTATATATTTATATAAAATGATATAAACTAATTAATTTTCTGTATCTAAGTCAAAGCAGCTTTTGCAAAATATGTTGAGCTTGCTCGGTTTTAGAAGTTTAAAAGTCATTTAATCCTTTTAAATTGATTAAATTGGTTCAGAGTTCTTTCGAAAAATAAAAAAATTGTATTGATAATAACAAAATAAAAAAATTGTATTGATAATAACAAAAGCTACAGCACAATATTATTTTTGGATGGATGTGGATGCTCGTGCATATTGAAAGTGTTGATCTATTTGCCTTTGAGACAATAGAAAGACGAATCGATTCCGGTTCTTTCTTTATCCACGCCCATAAAGGAAGGTCTTAGACAGGACAAAGGTAGCTTGATTATCCGACCAAATTCATTGACATACTGTAACCGAGTTCGATTCAGCACAACCTAAGGTTACAATAGAATATTAAAGAAGAGTAAAGAAAAAGATATAGAATTACATCATCCAGGTAGTCTTCAAATCATGGCTAAGTGAGCTTTGTTTGTTGTTGACTATGAAAGCTACTCGAATCCAATTGACAATGTTTTCAGCTATCTGATATTTGTCTTCCGCAAGTCCATTGTACAATCTCTTATTACATTCCCTCCATATGGAGTATATGGTGGTAGTAAAGGTTGTTTCAAGTAGTCCATTTGGTACTCATGGCTTAGTTTTGGCTATGATCATATTGATGGTCTCCTGCCATTAAAAGGTATATCCCGATACTTGTAGCATATACAGTATCCTGCTCCAGATGGCTTTTGTGTAGCTATATTCAAAAAATAAGTTATCACTGCTCTCTTTTGTATAGAACACAAATGGGATCGTGTACCACAAACCATCTATCCTTGGTGCGAAGTCTGTTTTTAATGACTAGTCAAGAAAAGATTGAAGCCTTTGGATTTAAGAGTTGTTTCCATAGAATATCAAAACTAGGGCCATGCTCAGCACCACTTACAAGTAGCTTAAGACAAGAGTTCTTAAGAAATGTACCTTTAGGATTAAGGATCCAAGTGATGATATCTTCTCCCAGTTTAGTAGGAAGAATAGGCAAGTAATATATAAGTAATGTAAATCTTCTAAAATTGCCACCCCAATCTCCATTTTGGATGAGTAAAGAGACTTTAGCGGTGATTGGTATTCTATTTTTAAGGTGTGATATTTATGTTCTTTGGATCAATGGGCTATAAGAAGCCCAATTATCATAACATAGTCATATAGTTGTTCCATCCCCCACCCGATGCTTAATGTATGGGTAAACTAAGTCTCTCAAGTTGAGAATGTTTGATGGCATGTTTGACCAATTTAAGCTTCTACATCAATTGAAATAGCTTAAGGTGTTATACTTCATTGTTCAAGTAGTTGTTGATAAGCTCCATAAAGCCTTCCATTTTTGTAACCCTATTGAAAAATATAAATGGAGCTCCAAGTCTGATCGGTTCAACCATGGGTTGGATAAGGATGTATGAATGATTAGAGAAGATATTATCTCCAAAGCAAACAGATGCTTGTGGAAATTCACATTGCCATCTCAGGTTCATAGTGGCCCTATCTAATTTCTTACGGATCAACATATCTCCTTGTTTTTTATTTGTCCAAGTGAACATCGGTCCAGTTGCTCTCAAATATACCAAATTAACCAACTGAAAGAATTGGTTTAACTCTCTACTAGCTCCTAGTTTATATCGAGTGCCACCTTCAATTTTGAATTCAGAGAGCAATTGAAATCTCCAACTGCTATCCAAGAATGTTGCATACCACTTTGCGTATGTTGCATATCAGTCCATAATTTCACCCTATGAAAAGAAAATTTTAAATCATAGATAAGGGTGACTTTAAAGGTAGGAGAGTTACCTCAAGTTGATGGTGGAGATGAATGAACTGATCACTTCAACTAGTTGCTTTCTCCTCAAGGCATGCTAAGTTTTATAGACATATAATGCAACCATTGTAATGATGTGAGTGATTGGTGATTTGCTTCCAGTACCCAAAAAAGTTAGTCCTAACTGGATATGAGAAGCTTTTATTTTGGTTTCAAGTAGGCCTACCAACATGGGTCTCTTGTCCTAGACCAACTGCTTCACCATGGATTGTTTTAGAGGGTCATTCAACTCTCTAGCATTACATATTAAGATAGTCATCTAAGGGGATAACCCCTTTTGTTTGGCTTTCCTCCTAGTTGACCTTATTTTGGAATTAGAGGGAGTAACTGCTACCTTTTCTATTCCACAGCTATCTTGTTGGATCAGTTGTGTCTACTGTGTGAGTGCAAACTTGAGTTAGTTTTCCAATTGAATTTGAGCACCCTCCAATTGCTCCCCTGGTTGCTTATTTCCTTGACTTCTTTCAATTTGGTTTAGGGAGGTGGTTTCAATTGCAACGCTTATGCAATTTGGCATCACACTCCACTACCTAAAGAGCTTGCTAAAAAGCTCAAAAATTCTACTATCCATATCTCTAATGGTAGATTATGAAAATTGAACAAGATGGGAAATGCCTCAATATAATCCCTGTCAAATGCAATCCCCAATTTCCATTTATGAAGAAGCATAGGTTGGCCTCCTATATGCCAAGATCCCAATTTAATAGTCTAAACAATATTATTATGTACTACAAATTTATATAGAATTGTACCGTCATCCATTAGCAATATTTTTTCCAAGTCCTTCTTCCCTTACTGTGTAGTTGCCCATGCATAATAATTGGAAATGCATGTCGTTTGCTCCATAATAGACCAACCAATATCGTGGACTAAGTCTTTTCACTAGCTTGCAAAAACTTCATAGGGGTGTATATCACTCCATCCCTGATGACATCCTGATAATGCTTCAATTGAATCTTGTTCTGTTGCAATTGAATTTTGTTTATCCAAGCTTCTATAGTCGGTGAAGTTCACAGTGAGTGTTTGGTGATATTGCGAGGACTCGCCCCATTTCCAAATTCATTGTTCTTGACTATTTATCATAAAAGAGTTGGGAAGTCTTCTAGGGGCAAATTTGAAGGCTCACCATTATCCATAGTCCCAGTCTTGGCCTTGGAAAGGACCTCCATGGAGGAAGAACCTCAGCCTGGATGTGCACAGAAGAACCAAAGAAAGAACTTCAGAAAAGGTGGCAAGAGGTTTGTTTCCATAAATGAAAAAAAGAAGGGGTAGAAATGTCAAAGCAAAAGAGAGAAGTTAGAGAATCAAAGCAAAAGAGAGAACTCACCTTTAATTGGTTCATAGTTAACTCACCTTTTGTTGGCTCCCGTTTCAGGAACTCAACTCTCTTGCGAAAATCATGAAACTTGAGCATATATGCCTATAACCCTGAAGGATTATGTATATATATTTTTTGAACCCCTTATTAGACATTACCAATTCATCTTGAAGCTCATAATATCCCAAAATTCACTTACAATTAGTCCAATGGCGTGCCTTATACAAAACAGTCACCATGCTTGAACTCATCCCTCCTGCTTGCGAACAGAAATTGGGAGACTTTAAATCAGAATTTCAAATTTATTTCTTCATATAAATCATAGAACTAAGTCTCTTGTTTAATTTTAAGCAAGAATCACCTCAATCGGAGCTCTACAGCTCAAGATATGCTTAAAAAGCTACAGCGTACGCAAATCCTAATCATGCTCTTCAAACCGGCCACTCACTGGTTTTAATGCATACTTTCTCAAAACAACTCCAAAAGATACAAATTTTCATGGAGAGATAGATACATGTCTTATAAATCCATTGGTCCAAGAATCACTTTAATTATAGGTCGGATGAGGGAGTTATGCTCAAACGAATAAACCATGTTTAAACCCTAAATCAAATTGAACATACTTTGGCGCGATTGTCCTAACTTTCACCACAAATATCGGATTGACTTCGTTATTAGACCATTGGAAAGAAAACATTGAGAGCTACAACGTTCATGAAGATCACAAAGTCTGATTCGACCTCTTACAGTGTGAAAAATCACAAGATTTCCCGTACATGACGGACATGTATCGGGCAAACTACACCATTTCACCCGAGAAGGTCCGACGGACATGGGGGTTCCCTAAACCCCTCCAAACCCTCTTTCATGCTTCCAAACTCCTTTCTAACAACATATACAGTTATAATCTTCCAAAATTCAACTCTTCTAGTGCCAAATCACTTCATAACTAACTCAAACATCAAACTTATTTCATCTAACTATCAATTCTTGATCCATTTGGTCCATCAAAACCCCAAATTCTTATCAATTCCCAAAGCTATCCCAAACACAAAACATATGCAACATCAAAACTTGTAACTATCATATCTCTTGATTCCTATGTCCAAAATTCACAAACTTTATAGCGTCGGAAAGCTATAAAGACGAACTACAACTTGCCAAGAAGGCAAGTTTTGCTAATTCTTTCTAAATTGTTCCAGATTTTTTCCTTGAATCAGTTCATAAAATTTGCCCTTTTGAAAAACCTGAATTTTGTCCCAATTTCATTTTCCTTCTATCACAACATCATTCATAACCCATTCAAATACCAATCCTTCTTTTACATAGCATTTCAATTACAGGCATTGGCAACTTATTTTCAAAATTCATCAATTCAATCGGATTACTTCTTGAAGTGTACTTAATCTCCACTACCAAGAGGAGTTCATCAAGACATCACTTCAATTCATTTTAGTCTTCATATTTAACCATAATTCATCATTCATAACACTTCTATCTTTCTTATCCATATTGCCTCACAATAAATGTACCAATTCATAATTCAAAGCCAATACACAATGTCACATTTCATTAACATCATATATCAAAGTTTACAAGCACCAATGGTATTTCCAAGCCATATTCCAAATTCAATAGCAATATCCAAATTACATAACATACAAAACCCAAAATGCTCAAAATACACTTGGAGCCTTGTTTTACATCAATTATTCCAAACATAACACAACATGCAAATTCGGATTGGGGTCTTGATTTACTTTCACTCGATTGCTTGCTAAAAACCTGGAAATGGGGAAAAGAGTGGGGTGAGCTTGAAAGCTCAATGGGTAACATGCTTATAACAAAATAACGAACAAAACCGTTCAAAAAGTTCTTTATCATGAAAACTTCCTTTTTGAGTCATAAACATATGTTTCTTTCAAAATTCTTGTCATATCCTCAAAATCACAACTCATGCATTTCTCAAGTGTTCATAAAACCATGAATGCATTAAACTTGTCACAATTCAAATCACATAACACATAACACATCATAATGGTTTGGGTAAGTCCAAATTCATGACGCACTACACATTCCCATATAATGGTCCTGTGTAGTCGTAAACTTGG
>JANZLC010000002.1:32165094-32185580 GCA_026413385.1 Erythroxylum gracilipes
AATCTATCAATGCCTCAAAATTCATTTAAATCATGCTTAACTCTTTCCAAAGATCAAGACATTTTCTAATCATGAAAATGAAGGAATTTGATAAAACTTCTTTCTAGAAAAATGTTCCTCATTGTCTAAATTTTCTAATGACACCAAAATCATTCCATTTGGTTCAATATTCTGACAATTATACACCAAATATTTCATACTGTTCTTATTCAAAAATATTATCCTGCACATGACTTCCATCCGAAAATTGACTTTCTTAGAGATTGAATTAGAACTCAATGTCATCAGACAACTTGTAGCCTTATATCTTTAATTTAATCCAAATCAAGAATCATCTCATTTGGATAACTAGAGATCAACTTATCGCTAAAACATCAAAGCATGCTCAATGAACATTTTTCAACTGCATTTTCCAGCTTTTTAACTTCCAAAATTTCACATATAATCCTTCTTGTAACCAAACTGTCTTTTTTCTATTTCTTGTCAATTTCATAGATTTTCCTTTACTTTACACATAGCTAATTGCCAAATAATTCTCATTTAATAATCTTATCTTACAGAAAGGTTCGGGGTCCAACACCTTTACATTTGATTTTGAAAAAGGGTCAAATAATTGTGCATGATTTCTCTAAAATGCAAAATACCCATAAAGTTTTCAAGGTGTTTAATTCAATTTATAGCATTGTAGGAATTAATATTTAAATATTTTATTTAGATGAATGCTTGAATATATTAATGTAACACACACCTTTGATAACATTAGCATGGCTAATTAAACTCTCACAATTAAACAAACAATTTAATTCTAAATAATCCATGGACGAAAACCTTTGAATTTTACAAACATTATTACACACTTTCTTTTATCAAAGAAAGCTAAATTACTTTTATTATAATTAAAATTTTAATCAAATGACATGCAATGAGAGGTAAACATTTAAGGGCTTATTTATGCTTTTACTCATTTAGCCCATAGAAAAGGAAAAGCCATTCTCATCTCTGTATAAAACTTTGAAGCACATAGGCTAGTCACGTGGTTGTAGCTAAGGATGGCAAATGGTCACAGCTAGAGCTTGGCCCAATCAAGCCTTGAGTCTCGAACTGGCCCTTTTTTATTTTTTATATTTTGAAAGTTTTAATAGAGCATTATTTAATTAAAATTTTAAAGTGATTAATTGAATTAATTGAAGTTACGAATTTCATTTGATTAATAAGAATTAAGATTTTATAATGAATTAATATATAAAATATACGGATATTGATCAGATGAATAACATGAAACTAAATTCATTAATGAAGGAGGATAAGATTATAGGAAATGAAAATAATTATAATTAAAGTGATCAATTAAATTAATTAAAGGTATAAATTTCAATTGATTAATGAAAATTGAGATTTTATAATGAATGAATATATAAAACTTATATATATTGATCAAATGAATAAGATGAAACCAATTCATCAATGAAGAAGAATAAGATTATAAGAAATGAAAGAAAAAGATTATGATTCAGTGATCAATTGAATTAATTAAATTTACAAACTTCTATTGATTAATAAATATTAAGATTTTATAATGAATAAATATATAAAGCAAGCATATATTGATTAAATAAAAAATGAAATCAAATTCATTAAGGAAGGAGGATAGGATTATAAAGATTATAATTAAAGTGATCAATTGAATCAATTGAAGTTACGAATTTCAATTGATTAATAAAAATTGAGATTTTATAAGGAATGAATATATAAAATGTTCATATATTGATCACATGAATAAGATGAAACTAAATTCATTAATAAAGGAGGGCAGGATTATAGGAAATGAAAAAGAATTAGAATCAAAGTGTTGATCGATTCAATTAAATAAATTTACGAATTTCAATTAATTAATAAAAATTGAGATTTTATAATGAAAAAAATATATAAAACGTACATACATTAATTAAATGAATAAAATCAAATCAAATTTATTAATGGAGGAGGATAAGAATATAGGAAATGAAAAAGAAATTATAATTAAAGTGATCAATTCAATTAGTTGAAGTTATGAATTTTAATTGATTAATAAAAATCGAGATTTTATAATGAATTAATATATGAAACGTACATATATTGATCAAATAAATAAGATGAAACCAAATTCATTAATAAATAAGGATAAGATTATAAGTAATGAAAGAAAAAGATTATAATTCAAGTGATCAATGATTAATAAAAATTGATATTTTATAATAAATGAATATATAAAAACGTACATATAATAGTCAAATGAAAAAGATTATAATTAAATTTACCAATTCAATTAATTGAAGTTACGAATAAAATTCATTAATTGATGACATAATTTATAAAATGTTTATCCAAAAAATTTAAATGATACAATTTACAAAATGAAGATAAAATCATGAAAAAATGTTCTGGACTGGGAGTTTGGAACTGTGAGACACAGAGAGTGAATTGTGGAGAATGGAGAATAGAGAGACTGAGGGAGCAACTAATCATTATAGTCAGGATCATTAATAGTTTGCATCACTTCCTCTGCATGTAGAAACACTATATTTAGTACTATAGTATTAAAATTAAAGGAAAAAAGCACATAGTAATAATTAATAAATAATTAAATATACCTTCATCATTGAATATTTTATCAAATAATGTTCACTTGATTGATGAGTATGACTATGAGTATGAGTATATGTATGATTAGTCACGTCCGCATTAGTACATGTGGCTGTATTAATATACAAATTAAAAAATATAAGGTAAGATAATAAATAAAATTGACATGATATATCAAATAGAAAAAAGTTTATCCTCAATATCTTCATCACCTAACCAACTTTGGACACACATAAGGGCTTCCATAGTACGACAATAAAGTTGAGCACAATGAAGACTAATAACACAACCATCAATGCTAAAAGCAGACTCCAAAGCAACAGTAGATGATGGAATTGCTAATAGTTCTCATGCAATTACTTGCATGATAATAAAAAATTATTTCGACAACTCTTTCATCATAATAATAAATCAAATTGCATACCTTCAACTTTGACCACTCAATCTTTAGTCAAATATTTATCTAACTCTATCATATTATACGAAGTCTTAGTCCTTTTTCCTTATATAAAATTTGTAAGTGAAAGTAACAAATTGCTCTTAAAAGATAAACCCGAACTTTAAATTGAAACATAAGCTAAACAGCCTGAACTACTAGTCTCGATCCTAAATTTTGTCTATTCTAAGTTGATAATCATCAAACAAATCAGATCATAATTATTTATTGACATCTACATGCTCTTGAGCTCGATCACCATACAACACATTACATATAAAATTAATTTCTTCTATCTTGTATCTTGAGTCCAACATAGATAAGATTATAACAATATATTTAACCATATACCAATAATTTGTGTTAATCTATCAAACAGTCTCCCAACACAATTGTCAACCTTTCATGTGTATGTGGTCTCGGCACACAAATGGACTTTCCATGTACAAATATAAACAACATCAATGATAACATAATGAAAGAGTAAATAATAACAATATTAAATAATAAAAATTACCTAAAAATTTATTACGTAGAGTCTAGTCATTGTTAACATAGTGTGTTGTCATTGCACATAACCCTTCTTTTGGTTAGCGGTTGTCTACATATCAATTGTAATAGCAATCCATCCTCTAATACTTGACAATGTTCGTAAAATTTCTTTTTTCTTATCCTCGTATATCTTCATAATGTCCTTCGTCAATGTATTCCGAGTTGAGATCTTGAAGGTCAGTTGTAGTGAGGTAAGCAACATCCTAAATCTTTTGCTATCAACTATAATTAATGTATGTTCATCAACAATTATTATAGAAGCTATCAAAAATCTTTATCTGTTACTGTCATATGATGTTGCAGTCATTTCTTTCTTTCCTCTCACAAAGTTAGGGGTAAAAAATGTTTAACCCCCTAATACCATCTTTACTACACGAATCCATGTCTCTTAAATGAGAGGTTACACCTTTTAAACTTCCGGCCAACATCTTCTGACAATAGTTACATTTGGCTTTTTCTACTCCGCCCATTAATCTAATCTATTGAAGTGATTTCAAACTTCACTTTTCAATTGACTTGGAGTTGGACTTCTATCTTCACTTGGTACAGGATTCGAAGTTTACACTTTTATCTCCGGTATCAAATTACAATTATCCACTGAAAGAATATGTTCATCTATCTTAAACAATCAACATATAAATATATATGGTATTTATAATTATAATTCATAATTCATAAATATGGGAGAGAATACGAAAACCTAAATCATAATTATAGATTTAAAGTTTATCAATTATCACATACACACACGGATGTGTATGTGTTTTGGCATACTTACACGGTCACAAATACGGACGTGTATATGATATTGTAAGTTATTGGGGCGTGTATGTGATAGTGAAAGTTATCGAGTGCTCCTATGTATGTGACCATGTAAGTCAGTGTGTGTATCTGCAGACTTACAGTGTCATATACACGAGCATGTATGTAATCATATAAGTCTGCAAAACTTAGACTTAGGTGGTCTCATAAACGGGCGGACTTACACGAGATCTGCAAAACTCACTGTCTCAAAATGACTCACAAGTTCAAATACACAGGCGTGTATTTCACCGTGTAAATTTGCGAAAACCTCCCCGATAGCAACAATCCAAAAACTTATAGCATTTCGTAAATTTAATCGTCAATCAAATCCATAAGACGACAAAAGAATTATATCTTGGTAGGTGGGTGGCAAAGAAACAAAAAGACATGAATAACAAGATTACAAGAAAGCGGGGCGACAAGGCAAAGGCACGGCCTCAAATGGAGGGCAAAGGGGAGGTGAATGGCAACCGGTGCAACGAAGGGGTGAGTGACAGCTGAGAAACAGCTTTAATAGTGAGAGAGAGAGAGTGAAATGTAAAGATCAAGGAAGAAAATTAACCTATCATAAAATGTAATTGTTTTAATTTGTAAAAAGTAAAAGCATAAAATGACGTAGTTTTGCTTTCAAAAACAAAAAGTGGAGGCTGAAAACGATATCAATTTGCTATTGTTTTATTCTATGATGTTGCCGCTCGCTCATACCAAGTTCAAAATTACATTCCAAACTCAACACTCACTAGACAGCATTACCCTGTTATGTAAACAGAGTACTGCACTCGTAGACTGACACCGGCATAGATTAGAGGTTTTAAGCATCATAAATAACACCTTCTTACCCACAGATTTTTCCCCCAACTGTTTGTTCTTACGAAGAGAAACTCTAGGAAATCTAAATTCACACTAATTTCCCAACCAGATTCCAAGAAGATTACAGTCACACTCCATATACAAAATCAAATATGAAACTATCACGACTTCTGGAGAACACACTTCTCGTACAAAGCAAGGATGTCTTTCTTGTTAGCGTTTTTCAACTGAAGGAGCTCAGCACCAAAATTATGTTTAGTTAGTTCCTGTTTAAGCTTCTGCACTGTGAATTTTGTATAATCTTCCTGATCAGTTTGCTGACTCAGTGTATCCTCATCGCCCTTGAACACCGAACCACCATCTTCTGGCTGTAAATATATCATAGGGCTTGTTGTGCTCTTTGACCTCTTATTCGATCTGTTGTCATTTGCAGCAAAGTCTTGAATGGACCCTATACCCATCTCAATATCTTCTGCTCTTATACGTTTGCCATGGGAAGCAGTTTTCAGTCTATTATCCAGCGCTGACTCATTCAGTCGAACTGACGTCATCTCCTGCTGCAATTTGTCAAGTTCTGCACGTGCCACTTCTAACTGAAGAGAGAATTCTTCTGCTCTTTTGTTCGCAATTGCATGGGCTTTGCGTTCCTCATCCAGAAGACATTGAAGAGCTTTGACCGTACTAGCTCTCTCCTCATTATTTGATCTTAACAGGGACTCTATTTCTTTCTCCCGTTTTTCAACTGTTGATTCGAGTAATCCAACTCTTGAGACTGCATTCAACTCTGATTGACGTATTCTATCAAGTTCATTTGTCAAGTCACTCTTCTCTCTCTCCAGAGTTTCAATGTGCCTTTGGGACCTCTCAATCTGGGCCAATCTTTCCATGGCTAGTTTCTGAAGCTCACTCTTTTCCTTTTGAGCAGATACTGCATCAGCTCGCGCTTTGTCAGCTAATTCAGTAGCCCTCTTAGACTCTTTCTCAGCAAGGCTGCATCTTTCCTGAACTTCTGCAAACCTCTCAAACTCTGACCGGTACTTCTGCTCAAGATGGATCTTCTCCTGTTCAAGTATCCTAGCTTCTCTCTCATAAGATTGGGCTTTTGCATTTGCAGTCTCCAATCTCTCAGCCAACTCTTTGATTTTGAGTTTAAGGGATGATATCTCAGCATCAAAACTCTCTATTTTTGACTCAGCAGCCTACAAAACAAATTTGTGTGAATAGTCCAACATAAACATTTCAATTCTATGCAATAAGAGTGAGAAACTAGACATGTTTAGTCTGTAACATAATCGGAGAAGCAAACCTTTAACTCCATGTTTAGGGTTGTCAACCGCTGCTCAGCATGCTCTATCATCCCATTCTTCTCCTTTATTTCCTTTTCCTGCATCACGTATGCATGATATTATCTTCAGTCCACTATGCAATAAGTAAATATATGATTTCAGAAATTGAATGCTTAACAGAAATTACCTTTTCAGCCAAATGGCTTGAGAACTCTTCCCGCATAGCATCCTCCCTCAGTTGTGTTTCTTTACTTGTGCGTTCCTGCACAATTGCCGCCTTCTCTAGAGCATTTTTTGTTTCTCTTACAGTCACATCATACTTGCGTTTCCACTCAGCTGCCTCTTCCTGAGCTGCTCTAGTTTGTTCATGAGCAGCTGCCAGTCTTGCTTCAGCAGCACTGCTCCGTGACTTCAAATTTGCAATTTCTGCACTTGTCTGATCATCAACAGCTTTCTGTTTTGACAATACCTGATCATGCTTCCTTTTCCAGTCTATGGCTTCTTGTTTGGCAGATTCCAAAGCTTTCACCAAGCTAGAACATCTTTCATCAAGAGAACTTCGACTACTTTGCAAATCAGATATGCGCCTCATATAGTCATCAGCCAAATTCTTCTTTTCATTGATAGCTTCATCATAACGTTTCATATACTCGGATTTGTTTCTTTCACTAGCTTCAAGTTGCTTGCTAAGCAATGTCATCTTATCCTCAATAGAGCGGCATTTCAAGATGAGGGAACGCTTTTCAGATCCAAGTTGATCATTCAACCTCTTGGCCAGGTCAAATATTGGACCTTCTAAACTTTGCTGGAGGAACATGACTAATTTCTGCCATTTTCCTGGCCCATGACAAGAAGCTTCATACTCAGATAGAAGGCCATCAAGAACCTATACAACATTTCCACAAGCAATAAAATAGTCTCATGTTTAAAACCATGCAACAACAGCCCAAATTACAACCAGGATATTGATGCAAAAGCACAAGTTTTATGTGCCTTAATATGATAAAATATAAGCTTAGTTCTTGCCGCTTCAAACAGAGCATAAAAGTATTTCTACAGAACCCAGCATAAAAGTATTTCTACAAAACTTGTTCTGTCTCAATTGGCCACGGCTAATCAAAGAAAAACAAGAGCAGCTCTTGGTCTACAAATAAGCACTAACTATAAAGTAGCTGTGATTACTCTTAACAATCTCTTCAACAGAGTCATGTTAACTTTCAAGGAAAACAAAAAGAAAATAACAAAGGAATTATCAACTACAACCATTAGGCAGCAACATTTTAAAAGTTCAAAAAACAACCACACAAGGAAACAATAACAATAAAACTCCTAAGAGCACATTAGATTCCCTTAGCCACTGCTTACCTTCACAATTTTATCTACATTAGCGTCAGTAGCATGACAAGCTGTTCGCAGTCTCTTTTCCATGCTTTGTATAGTATTTGAACATTTCAAGTCAGCTTCCATAAATGTATTTCTCTTGTAATCCTGCATCCATGGCCATAAGAAATTTAGAACCAACTATTTAGTAATTAGAATATTCTTTGTTATCAAACAAAACTGCAGTCTTCTGTGAGCTGATCCCATAATATGGAAGTACAAACCTCTACTTTTTGAACATGATGACAGGTGAATGTTTGGTGAATTAGGGTTGATCCTACTGTTGAGGTACAAAACCTAACAAAGCATAAATTCAATCACTATTTTTTTTTTCTGTAATATCATTTTAGCAGCATGGGGTTTTGTTAAGCAGGAGCCTTCAATGCTAGCGACATTATTGCATTACTTTATACTGGTCTTCACCAGTAGACAAAATAAAGTTTGGAATTTACTGAAATTTCCACAATAGCGGACAAAGAGGTAGCTTTGAAAATTTTCATGATAATTTGCATTTTGGAAGCATATATGCCTAGCTCATCCTACTTCTCCTATTCATCCCCAACGGTTAACACTTTTCTTCTATTCCTTCATTTTCTAGAGCATTTCATCCTAGTTAAATTCTTTTCCTTTTTCTTCTACTGCCATATCAAAGGTACTCTAAAGATGAGAACAGGCATGAAAATCAAAAGCTTGATTTCCATACTTCCAGAGGGTCTAAAATTACAAAGAATGACATCCAACTAGAGACCCAAAGTCCAAACTTGCTGGGAACAGTAAGCAACACAAGATTAGATCAAATGTTTCAGCCTGGCATTCTATTTCTACTATAGCCTTGAGTAGTGATCAAGACAAAAGGGATGGGTCCCGAGTAAGGTATATATTATTACCTCAAATGCCTTTTTAACGAATTTCTGGAGAAGCCCTTCATATTTCTTTCTTGCTGAACCAATCCCTACAGCATTAGCGTTAAATACAGCCAGTGATTTTTGAACTGCTTCTTCTTGAGCTTCCCTCAAAACGACCTAAAACAACTGAAATTAGATAATGGCAGAAAAAATTAAACAAATAGCATATCAGTGGGGCTTACTTCATCTGGTGGCTTTGAACAGTCAAAAGTAGCCATATAAGTCTCAGTTGCAGCATCATATGCTCTTCGGCACTCAGCTTCTTCAACACTCTGAAAAGACAACATATTAGTATATGGAATAATTATAAGTTTGTAGCATCCAATGTCATAAAAGAGACCTACTTCAAAAGATTACCTATGTAAGAAAAATCTGCAATCTACCTCAAATATAATGGTTGTATGGTACAGAGAACATCAACACTTATTTAAAGTGGAGAATAGTATAGTAAAAAACAAAACTGGAAGATAAATTTGGTCAACAATCCAATAAAAGCCATTGCTGCTCTGCATTCGAAAAGTCTGATTCTATCATATTCAAACCCAAAATAGATGACCTTTTAAATTCAGTTTACGGCTAAAATTTCAATTTTCAAGTAGCAATATACTCCCATTGGAAAAGATTCTCCATTACTCAGAACAAGAGAAATGGACTTGCTTAGGATAACTCAGTACCAAAATTAATACCAAGACTCATTTACCAGGCAAATACACCTTCGCCAATATATACATTTAACTGCCACTATGAGATGGCTAGGGCAAAAAAGACCCTAATGTGATGAATCACATGATGCAGAAGCAAAGAATACTGACCTGCCAAGAGGATGATATTGTTGGCACTGCACCATTGTTGAGAGCCTCCAAGTATGATTCGGTGATACCAACAAGAACTGGGCCCGTCATTACTGTAGCCCCTACCTGTTTGGGCCTTGTTCGCTCAAAAACAAATTTTGTCAATGCATCAAGACCAGATCTAAATTCAGGTCTCAGCTTGTCCAGCTGCAGACACAAATTTCAAGTAAACATGAGTTTCAGGGAAGTTGAATAAAAATGAACACCTCTTCTCTCAATCTCCACACAGGTGTGTGACCACAAATGCTGAAATTGACACAAGTAAAGGAAGACATGAAAAAGGTAAGGCACTAACCGATATTTGATCCATCCTCTGGAGATCATTTTCATTGTTCAAAGGCCTCACAAGGGGGAAGCATTCCCTATCAGGAAATAACGCACGAATAGAATCCCGAATCTATTGACAATTATTACAGCATAATTAGCACAGCAAAACACGAATAAACACCACTATCAGTTGTATTCTGCGCATGAAGCAATTAAAATAACAAGTTCCCAATAAGCATGTCATGTAATCATGATCTCAGCATCTGACAAAGCAATAGCTCCACTACAAGATTTACGTAATAATAAAATGCAAACATGTGCCTTACCACACATACCTAAATCAATCTGAATATTTCAAAAGCATAGGATAATCAAATTTCATTGAGTTGTTACAGCCAGAGTTAATATAACATTCTTACCTCATTCTTGGAACCTATATCTTTTCCACTGCCTTGAACTGGCCTCAGCGCAAGCTCCAAGTAGTCACGGGGTGTTATTCTCCTATTATCCTCCACTAAATCCAGATAGAAATCCTGCAGATAAGATGTCTATTTCTATCATCTCATAATCTTGCATTACAGAAAATGGAATAAAGATACAAAAAGTCAGATGAAATAAGATTATTTTAGTACTTAATACCCTTAGAAGCCAAACAAAGATTGGCGAAAACTGTCCAAGTTCAGATGCCGTATTCCTTCCTCCAGCAGCTCTTACACGAATATGTTTAGTCATTTGTGTCACAAGAGAAAGTCGATCAAGAGCAGCTTCATCTATTCCACCCATCTGTATTAAAAATTCATGAACAGTAAATGAATGAATTGTAAAACAGTATTCTGGAAGCAATAGAATGTCAGTAGTAAAAATTAATCAAATTACGAAGTGCATCATAATGCATTAGTGAAGTAAACTAAATTAACAGTATAGGCAGCAATAATGCTCTTTAAGAGTATCAAGGTCTTAGAATACGAGTTCCTGACCTGATTGTAGATAAACATGCTGGATAAGAGGACTGCCAAGGAGAATATCTGGGTGCTGTATGTTCCCTGTCAAAGAACAGATATATTAAAATTGTGAACAAGTATACAATTAATGATTAAGTAAATTACTATACAAAATTAAAATAAGGGTAGTCTTCAAGAAGTAAGTTGCCCCAAAAAATCAACACATACTGTTTGATCATAAGCATCTATTCCTTCGCTGTCCAACAGTAAAAGATTGTACTGAGTGCCATCAAGAGCAGTTCTCTTTAATGGTGCACTCCATAACCAAAGTCCTTTTGTGCAAGGTCGATGAGTTGATGCTACTTGAAATCCACTACTTCTCCCAAGAAGCTATAACAGATAAAAAAAATAAAACCATTTGCTAATATTTTCAATTAGTATCTCAACAATATCAAACAAGTACTGACAAACTGCACATGTTAATCAAAAACATTTTCCAAATTCCAAAATACACTTCAAATGACACTTTTAAACAGTAATAAGAAAAAGAATGTATTAGTAAAAAAAAAACAGCACTGTCAAATCGATGTTCAACAGTACTGAAAAATTGAAAAGATAGAAAGGCCACAACTTGTAAAAACAATCATTTACTCCTCTTCATGATATTACAAAGGTTACACATATATGACCCTTGAAAATCAGATAGGCGTACTTCCTTAAGTGAGTCAAGGATATTGCTTGACCGAAAGCAATTAACTATGACCAGGATAATAAAATTTTGACAAGAACCTTCAAAAAAGAAGCGATTAGTAATAAAAAGAATTCTTCATGACAAGTTTCTCTATCAGTAGTTCACTTCCAACTGCTTCAACATCCACATGCATACTGCATACTGAGACCCTTGCTTTTCTAAACACCAAATTATTCCGTGAGCTATGTAATTGTTTCTTAATCTTCTTCACATCTACAATTAAGTTCCTAAGCGTGATAAACTCCTTCTTGGCAACGTATAATTGTCAACACATTTAATATATCTACCTATCAGAACTTGAAAGAAGATGAAAACCCTTGTAGGCAGTAGCACTGCACCAGCATGACCAACAAAGTGTCTACTCTAGCAAAAGTAAGAGATAGTAAACTCCTTGCCCTTTGGACACAGAATTATTTACAGAACCTGATTACCTTCCAAACAAAGATCAGAATACACATCCGAGCCCATAATTCTGCCGATACGGTCCACCACTACATAGGTAACCAACAACCAAAAAGTTCTAACTAGATAAATCTTATTTGTCTTGCACCCTTCTCAGTTCCATTCTAGACATATTAAAGCACTCCATCCAGCAAAATAATAAGTTTCAGTTAAGATGCGTTTTTCAAACCTAAGTTTGGAGCTATTTTGCATCTGGCCTAAACTGCAGGTTTTTCAAACACAACCAACAATGAAAAAGCAGCTTTAGAAGTATGGATCACAAATTACAAGATTTGGAGAGTGGTGCATTGTTGATAGACAACTAACTTCGTGGATCATCCATAAGTCAAGAACAATCCAAAATAGACGTGGAATGCTAATAGTTGCAAAATAAAAGTCTTTAAACTCGCATAAATTAAGCAACCAGAATACATTCGTAACACACAGATATGTGTTATCAAAACCATGAAGTACCAATTGCAGCATAACAAAAAAACCCTAAATAACTGAACCCCCTGAAAAAATTAAACCTAAAATCCAAAAGAACAAATTAAACCTACATTGCGCAATAAATCCCAAAATTACGAACCCCAGAGTCATAAGTCATTCAACAAGTCAAAGAGAAAATCCAAATTTCCACTCTATCTTCAGCACGTAATAAATATCTAGATAAAGAACCTGATTCAAAATGAAACTTTTCCCTTGGCGAGCGCGACCACAAACCGAAACCACGCCAATTGGTTCCTTCACAAGTTGGAGAGTCGCGACTGCTTCGGGATCCATCCGAAACTTCCCTCTCTCATCGCAGTACACCAACCGTATTGGCCTCGCAGGCCCGGTGACCGGCGGAGCCGAAGGAGAAGAAGACGGCGAAGGAGAGAAGGACGGCGGCGAGGAATCCCCGCCACTTTCCTTACCTCTACTGAAGAACTTCATCATCTTGGTTTATCCTCGCTACTGGTGGCGGTGGGGGTAAAGCAATGACGGCGACGGCGAGTCTCCGATCGGTCTCGTAGCTTTTTCTTTAGCTTTTTTCGCTTTGGGCTTCTTTTCTTGTTTGGGGTTTAAAATTATAGAGGGAAAGAGTAAATGAATGTGATTTTAGGTAGAATTACGACAGTGTACATCGTTTTGATGGTCATCATTTGAGAAAGTGAAAGGGCGTGGAGGGAATATCGATAGGAGGGCGTGGAAGTGAAGCTAACAGCTAGATTTGGCAATTTTGTTATTGTTATTATCATTTTTGTTTTCTTTTTTAATTTTAGAGACATAAACTTATGCTTTTCAAACGGTTAATAAACTCTGTATTCAGGTATTTTTCTGATTAAATTTAAAATAGTATATAAGTTTATTAACCAGCATTTCCTTCGCCTTGGAAAGATTCATTACGGCTTCTTTCAAGCTTCAGATAGTAACAATCACAAGGATTAGTTTTCTTCAAAGACGGTCCAACTTGATCGTTAAGTAGGATGTGATGTGAGTAACTTCATTTCAACTTATTTGGAATCGTGGTTTCTTTAACAAATAATTAAGTTTTTTTAAAAAAAAAGTGTGTTTATAATTAAGTGTACCAAATAATTTAAAAAATAAATAAATTGATAAAAAATTCTAAAACCTTAATGGATTAACTGATAATATTTAGATTATAACTTTTTAACAAATCATCCAAACTTTTTGAAAAGGTTTAAGCATTAAATATTTGCGAATGTTCGATCAATATTGTGAATATCATATTAAATTTAGTTTTGATACAATATAGTTTTGATGTGCATAAAGATGGCATTCATTTAATAGGTCTCTTGCCCAATTTTTTCAAAATGGGACTCAAGCTAGGCTCACCTAGCCTGGCTTGAGGCATACACTTATAACAAAACAACGTCGTTTTTAAGAAAATAATATCGTTTTTCTATAATAAAAAAGGATTAGGTCAGGTGGAGTCAAGCTCAGGCTCAAATACATCAGGCTCGAGCCTCAACAAAAACTATCCGGTCGAGCTCAATCTTGGGCAAACCCCGATGTCCTGACTTATTGTTATTCTTAAATGCACATTACATAAATGATTTTATTAGTGAAAATATATATTATTATGAAAATTAATGTAACAACATGCTTGCCAACATTAACAAATGTTAGTGGGAGAAAAACTCTACGTTTTCTCCTATATACATTACCATTACTAATAAGTGCATTGTACAAGAAGGGGTAAAAATTAGAGATGGCAATAGGTCGAATCCACGCCTAAGCTAAGTCCAACAGCTTCTGTTTAGGTCTAGGTTTGAGCTGAGATTGAGTCTGATCGAGTCTGAGTATTGCGAAGCCCGATTCAACCAAGTTCGACCCAATTTTTTAGAAAATTTAAAATACAACATGATGTCATTTTTTTACAAAACGATGTCATTTTCCTTATATCCGTCCAGCTTGGGCCAGAATGAGCCTAGGTAATCTAAGCTTGATCTCAACTTAAGACCTAACTTTTAAAAAAAAGTAGGCCCAAGTCCTAGTCCGAGCTGGCCGAACTTAGCCTAGCTAACCTTAATTGCCAAGCCTAATAAAAACAAACTAAGAGTAAATATGTGATTTAAAGTAAATGTCATTTTACTATTTTACTGTAAATCTCTCTTCTTTCTCTTGCACATAATTCATTAAAAAGTTATCTCTCATACATAAATAATGCCCATTGGAAGCTCTCTCTCTCTTTCTCTCCCCTTTTGTTTTATCTTTTTCAAGCACTTTCTAACTGTAGTGTAAAAGAGATAGGTACTAAGAATTAATAAACATGGATTTTAAACAAGGTGGAATTTAAAGAAGCATTATCTTATTACTCTATTTACAGACCGGTGAGGAGCAAATTTATGAATATTCTAATGATATCGGTACCATAATTGTTTTCGGTATAGTATTATACTGATATCGGTCAATATAGGGTACCATTTTGAGTAATTTTTAAATTTATAAAGTAGTCTTTGCTTTTTTAAAATTACAAAATAGCCCCTCAATATATTGTAAAGATGCCTTTTTCATCTCTCATTGATAACTGTAAGATAAGGTGTGTACAAGGAAGATCTATTTTTCATATTGATCTTGATTACTTCTTTCGCCCTCTCCACAATATCATAAAAATAACTCATTGTTGTCTTCTCATCACTATCAACCGAACGAAGTATCATCACCAAAGGCTCACAAACTCGAATGAAAAATTAACATTGGAACCAAAATTCAGCATTTTCAAGTATAATTCTAGAAACCTCCAATACAACATTAGATATAGCATTCTAAGATTTAACCTACTTATCACGTTTAAATATTTATCTCAACTCTTTCTTCATAAGAATAAAACACTGAAGTGATAAGAAATTAGTTACAAATCTTGTAATAGTAGGTAGAGTTCCTACCATTATGAAATCCTTTCTCAACAAATTTAGGACCCATACACAATTGTAGATAAACCTAGTCATTTTTTTGCTTTCTGTACTATCTCATCAATAATAGAAAAATATCTTGCATCTTCTATATATTCCTACATTAGGTCAATACAATATGCAGTACAAGGAGTCCAATAAAAAAAAATATATCTGCTTTGCAATCTTCTTCCAGCTAGTTTATAAGCAGAATCATTGTCAGTAGTAAACTAAATAATATTTTCTAGCCCAACTTCATCAAATATCTTAAATAGAGTATCAACATTCCTAACAAGGTCATATGCATAAATAGACTTCAAAAACATTGTCCCATTTGCAGAATAAACCAAAAAATTAATATTATATTCTTGCCCTTCATTTATCTAACCATGACATATGATTGAACATCTAAAAGTATCCTAAGTCACTCTTTTTTTGTCCAAATAATTTTTTATTTTATAAATAGAGCTACTCAAAAGTTTACATTTGTAATCATCAATTAAAGGAGCCTTATATCCTATATTGTAAGAGATAATAACATCTACCATAGGCTAATAATAATTGAGTAGTATTGAATGTTATACCTGAATCATACCACCAACTAACCATTGCCATATCCACATTATGAGTCACTTCTTTATATTGTAAGGCACTGAGAATTGAAAGTTGAGCTCCAAGAGTTATTAGTGGTGCAAAAAAAAAAAAAAGAAGAAGAAGAAGAGACAAATGCCTTCTTCTTTTCCTATCATTAGGTGTAACATTCTTTTCTTGTTTATTAGGAAAATTACCACTTTCAACATCCTCACTATCATCCTAGCCACTAACAAAAGAACTTCCACTAGCAATTTTGTAATTCAATCTTTGCCTTCTATCTTTCTTATACTGATAATCTTTAAGCAAAGTCTTCATTTGTCATTTCACATCATGACTCATTTTTTTATAAGGCTCCACATCACCTTTAATCTCAGCTAAATACTTTTTTAATTTAGGTGATTCCTCCACCTTTCAAATGTGTGTTACAAAACAAACAAATAGAATGGTTCTTCATTTTAGGAATTAATCTAGCATGAGCCCAAGTTGGATCATTAAATCTTGCTGAAGTGGTTAAATTATTAAGAGTACCTAAACTTCCTTCCATTTATTTGTAAAAATAAATGAAGAAATATATCAAAATTAACTTATAAATGAAGAAATATATCAAAATTAACTTAATAACTTCATATTGAAATAAAGTTGTGTAAAAAAAAGAAGAAATAGATCAATAATAGTTTCTCAATAACTTATGTTCCTTTCTAAACCCAAATAACAAATATATACATTGATTGCTACACTTTTACAACTATAAATTCTTTTGTCTGATTACATAATTCAAATATAAAATCACAAATATAAATTATTTTGTGAAATTATATAATTTAAAAATAAACTCACAACTAGAACCTATTTTGGATGATTATATAATTCAATCACAAACTCATAAGTCATAAATATAACTGAATTTGTGTAATCACATAATTCAACCATAAAATTACAAATCTAACTCATTTGTGTGATTACATAATTTAAACATAAACTCACAAGCCATAATTATAACCTATTTTTGTATAATTATGTGATTCAACCATAAACTATAAATTATAACTTATTATGTAAAATTATTGATTAGTGATTAAATAATCCAATCATAGATATAAAAACTCACAACTATAATTCCATTTGTATAATTACTAATCATATAATTCAACCATAAATTAAATAATACATTTTAATGATTACAAAATTCAATTTACATATATCCCAATTTATAATAAAGATTAAACTTTTATTCAAATTTCATTTTATCTTAATCTCAAATTTTAGACAAGATCAACTTCAAATTCATAATCCAATTCCAAATTTTAGACAACAAATGAATAACCTCAAACTCAAATTCATAATCCAATTCAAGATTCTAGTTCCCAATCATCATTAAAAGTAAAAAAAAAACAACAGATTCTAATTTTCGAGTGAACACCATGATAATTTTTATGAATGTAATAAATTCAAACTTTCATTGCACTATTCCGCAATCACAAATTAACAATTCACAATTCACAAGTCACAAGTTACAAATCACAATTTACAATCCATCCATGATAAATGATATTCCACATTCACAAGTCCACAAGCCTATAACTCTAGCAATCACACACACACACACACACACACACACACACGCACACACACACAAACACACACATACGGCTCCATAATCTACACACACACACACATACGGTTCCACAATCCACACACACACACACATATACGGTTCCACAATCCATACACACATAAAAACAATACAACCTTGGCTTAAACTCACAAGACAAGTCATAACACTGCAGTTTTAGAACATAATACAACACAAGAGGGTGATGATTGGCAGCGACTGGCGATAATGTAACGACTAGCAAGTGGTTGTTGACTGGTGCAACAGTAGGACTAGTGAATGGTGATGGATGGTGAGACTGGCAACTGGTAAAGGAGAGAAGCAAGCAAGCTGTGGTATGGGGGGTATGGTCGAATAGGTTTGGGAAACAATTTGTTAGGTTTTTCTTTTTTTGCATCGATCCTCCAATTTTTTGAAATTTACAGTATCTAGTATTTGATTGATATTTCAAATACTGACTGGTATAAAATGCTACAATTTTGTATTATCTTTTGGTCGGTATGGTGCCTACTGACCGACACAATACAAAATTCAAAAGATTGGTGAGGAGATAACTCAATAGTTGGTAAGTGGCGACAAGCTAAAGAGTGGCCAAGTGGTGGTGACAACAAATTGAAGTGACAAAACAGATGATATAGGAGATGATAAAGGAGGATACAAAGTGGTTTAAATTAAGAGGAGAGGAGACACTGTAAAAGTTAGCACATTTTCTTAATTTGGTACTTATAATTTTTAAAATTAGAGTCTCTATTAAATAAAATGTTGATATTTTATGTACTAATTGATACTAGTTAATACAAATCAAAATAGTCAATATCAACCATTATATATTTTTTGGTATGATATCTTAAATTTGAGTACCATTTTATTAATAGTATAACATGCTAATTAGAATTGATAGTAGGTCGAACCGAGCGCAGGTTGAGTCAAAATTTACTAATTAGGCTCAAACTTGGTTCAAAACCTGATTGGGTCTGGAATACACAATTCAGGCTAGGCCATTTGTTAATTAAAATATTAAATGATCTTTAACAAAAAATTTCATCAAATTTTCAAATAATTAAAACTTAGGAAAAATTGTAGTATGAATATGAATTATTTTTAAATAATTTGTTAATAATATGAACAATGTAACTAATTATTTTAGATATATTGATGAACTTCTTCATATAAATTTCAAATATTCAATAAAAATGCACCATATCAATTAATAAATGTATTTGTTAAAAGAAAAAAGGTTGTTTAAAATTTTTATAACATACTTTATCATCTTAAAATTTATTTTATTAAAAAAATTTAATATGTGTCATTTTATATTAAAAAATGTTTTGTTTTTCATTAATTTTTCTATCAAAGTCTAATATTATAGGCCTTAAGTTCAAATTTTAAATATAGTCTTAAATGTTCTAAATTACTTATTTTTGTCAAATTATCTCAATTATGATAAAAAATCCATATTTATTTCATTTTTATTAAATTAATATTGTTAAGTTCAACGTCTTACTTTTGACCAAAAAAATAATTAGATATATTTGCTTAATTTTTAAAATTAGTTTCCCTTTAAACTATTATCTCTTTTTTTTACCAATCAATATTCTCTTATCTAAGTTTATCAATAAAATGGTACTTGATCCATTCAAAACATGAAAGGGTAATATTAATTCATGAGCCTGTCTTTGCAATAAGTGTCATGGGACTATTATAAAATTCATTTTATTTTTAAAAAAGTATCATAGGTCTATTACTACCCAAATAAAAAAAGATGCAAAAAGTAAAAAAGGAATTATCAATTATAGTTGGAGAGTGGAGATAAATTTGAGCTAACAAGCAAAAACAATACTATATAGTTCTCTTTGTTAACTTGCACAAAATCATACATGTAAAGATTTATATCTTCAATTGTAAAAAACTAAAGCAATAAAACGGAAAAAATAGTAAATCGAGAAGTAAAGATTAAATAAAACAAGTCCATAGTAGAGAAAAGGAGCTAGTTAATCAATATAATGAGGATCTTCAATAGTTCACACCACTTCATTTATATGTAAAAACATTATTATGTAAATTATACCCAATTATGCAACAACTGTATGAAATAGATATTCAACATATGATAATCAACAATTAAATATACCTTCATCTTAAATATTTGTTCAAAGAAATTTTCAGTTGGAAGATTGGCCTTCGTACCTGTATCAACATAAAAAAGATAATATAATATATACTTGTTAAAATTATTAAGGTAAACAAAACTAATATATCATAGAACATAGAGTTTACCTTGAATATCTTCATCATCTAACTAACTTCAGTTACACATAAGAGGTTCCTTAATATTACGATGAAGTCAAGCTCAATAAAGATTAACTATCTAATCGCTAATATTAAAAGCAAACTCTAAAGCAAAAATAGGTAGTGGAATTGCTAAGAGGTTTCATGCAATTGCTTGCATGATTGAAATAACACTTCCATATGTCTTCCACCATAGCAATATATTGAACTCTACATTTTAAACTTCAATTACAACACATGCCTCCAAATAGTTATCCAACTCCATCTTACTATATTAAGTTATAGCTTTTTTTTTCCTTTAATGATTTTAATAGATGTCGAATCCACCAAAAATAAAATCTACTCCTAGAAAATCAATTAAATTGTAGCTAGAGCTAGTAGAGTCGTATCCACAGAGACTGGGGATTACTCAATCCTATTGACAAACAGGGAATCAAGAATGAGAAAATAAAAAGGGGTTTTGTAACTAGTGAGTAAAAATACTAAATTTAATAAATGGCAAGCAAATAAATTTAAATTGAAAAGAAATCAGATTAATAGCATCTAA
>JANZLC010000002.1:32185680-32197094 GCA_026413385.1 Erythroxylum gracilipes
TTCACTATTTCTTTCAGATAGTATTTTATTCATAACTTCTTCATTTCTAACCCAAATTGAGTGTTTTCAGTGGCGTTCGAACCGTTATAACTGAGGGAACAATTTTAGTAGATAACCAATCCAAATTTTCTTATTTTAGGTTTTCCTTATTTGTGGTCAGTATTATTGTCGAGTTGGGTCTACTATGCTTTATGGGTCCGAATGTTGGGCCTCGGAGACGGGGTCCAACATTATGAATGTTAGCCTATCCTCTCTTAATGATCCATTAAAGGTCGAAAGTAAATTGGGATGTAATTGCTTCAATTTATAGTTTCTTAGCATTTGGCTAAGTTTTATGCATGATAAATTGGCATGAATTACTAGAAATTGGACACCTCCCATAAACATCCTCAGTGGCTTTTTCTCCATATCCATAGGTAGATTATCTTTTTTATGCACAACCATCTATCCTCTTTTTATTGTTTTATTCTTTCTACAAGTTTTTTCAGTTTTAGGATCAAATTGAAATAGGTTATTCAGGTTGCCACCCACAAAACTCTTATCTAACATTAACTACCTAAATAAATTAAATAAATCAAAAGGAAAGGAAAATATAAAAATAAAAGAAAATTAAGATTAATAAAATAGTAAAACTAGTTCTCCAGTAATGATACCAAAAACTTAATATACTTTATATCTACAAGTGCACATAGTCAATTATAAATAGCTAAATAAAACTAGAGCAATTACAAAATATTGATTCCACAGAGAACTATTTAGTAATCTTATAAATCTTAATTACACAAATAAACTAAATTAAACTAGAGAGTTGATTGAAGATAATTAAACTAATAAGCTATTAAAAAGAAAACAAATAACTAATGAAAGAAATAAATAAAATAAACGTAAATAAATAACTAATGAAAGAAATAATAAAATAAATGTTAGAGATTCGAGTTTCATTTACAAGGAATTCCAATTATCATACATAATTGATTGTCTAGGTTGAAATAATAATTAACCTTATGTGTCTATACCCTATATCTAGGCATACAAGTATATTTAATTAGGAAACTACCAAATGTCATTATGTAATTTGATGTAAACAAATTTATTAAGCATAGTCACTAGAGTCTAGGATACCATTGTTATCTAGTTCTAAAGTGTTTATTATCCTAGCACAAAGATCATACTGCTTATGTTAGTCCTTCATACAATCTCTAAGAATGAATCTATGGTGGCAAATCACAAATCCAAGATTAAGATCACAAAAAAGAAATTTGACCAATGAAATAATCAAAGCATGCATAAATAATTGAATAAATCCTCACAAGCAACATCCTTAACCCTAACTAGAGTTATTATTCACTAACATAATAAAAACTAAACAAAAACATATCAATCTTACTATAGAAAAAAGAGTAGAAGAAAGAAAGAAAAAAGATGTCTCTGTCTTCTTTAATCCTTGCTCTCTAATCTTCTTTCAATGTAAAGAAAACACATAACTACGAAAAAATCCTAACTAAACGATTAAAAATGGCTAGAACTCCTTTACAACTCTTCTAAGTTAAGAATTAATAGATAAGGTTGTAATAGTAGAGTCCTAAGTTGCATAAACTTGAAGAATTGCACAATCTTATCTTTCCCCCATTCGAGCACTAGTTCCTAACACCTTTCATAATAGGTGATAATACTATTATGCTTCTCTCTTACATAACTTTAAATAAGAGTCCAACACTGATCTTAGATCCATTATGGCACTAGCCTTGTATTATACCTTAGCTTTTAGACCTAGCAAAAGATAAATGCATCTATTATGCTTTATTCCTAAACTTCTTCACTTTTAGGCATGCATCTATTATGCTTTATTCCTAAACTTCTTCACTTTTAGGCATCTTTAAGTTAAAATTAGCTCCTCATGTATGCTAAAAAGTTGTTTTTTCATCAAGTTAGCTTTCTAATGACTCTCAAATCACTTTAAGTTGGACAATTGTGAAGAAAGTTTCACTAAATTCCATTTTTATTCGTTAGATTTTTTTACTTAATGAACTAAAAGTAAAACTCCATATATTTTTTATTTTTAGGATAGTATGTTTGTAAAATGGTAAAATATTCCTTCCTTAAAGTAACTATCAAAAGCTCTTCAAGTCTCCTTATTAGAAAAGAGTTCCTTTAAGAACTTGACATGTTTGGAATATAAGAAAGAGTTTTAACAACTGGGTGTTGATGATGATGTGTTTAACAACTGGAATATAAGAAAAAGTTTTTTATTTTTGGAATATAAGAAATAACTTCTCTACTATGTAAGGGTAAGGTTATGTACTATCGAACCTCTCTAAACCCCGTGACTCATCAAAAATTCAATTGCATGTTGATAATGATGATAATGATAAAGAAAGAGTTTTAACAAAATTTTTTAAAATATTTAATAGTTTTAAAAAACTTTTAAAACTTATCAAATTGATATCCTTTTCTAGCTTACTTAATATGCTTAAGTATGAAATTTTTTGTTAGTACTCTTTAACAATTTTCTTCTTTGGCACACCCTCTTTTTCTTTCTCCTTCTCCCCAGTTTCTGTTTCTTTCTCCTTCTCCCCAATCTTCTTTTCTTCTTCTCCCCAATCTTCTTTTCTTTCTCTCTCTTCAACTTTTAACTCCTTTCCTCTTATCAAAATCATTTATTCACTTCCTCTATTAGGTTTAGCACAGTGTTTCTAGGCAAAGTACCAAGCTAACTTGCAAAGATAAGCTTAGTAAGCTGTCTAATCGAAATTTTCAAATTATGGATGAAGGTTTGTTGATTTTAAAGAGATACATTAGTACTTTGGATGTGAGCCTCAGATGCAGAAATTGAATTTTTTCATGAGCTTCTTAAAAATTGGCTTCCTTTCGTGCTATTATTGTTACTAAAATTTTGGTAGAGGCCCTTGCCTTTATTATCTTTGATTATTTTATAAAAAGTTAGCATGGTTTCTTCACTACATATTGTAAGTATTACGATAAGGATTACTTTGGAATTAATTCCCCATAAAATCAACTAGCTTGGTCAACTGTCCCTTATTATTAGGCAACTGAAATTCATGATTTGGGTTTTCACCATCACAAATATCATAACTCATCACATATATTGGTTAAGCTACCAAACTTATACTATCAATGCTCTAGCTAAAAGCTTCTAATTTCACCTCTAATGTTGTCAATGCATCAACATTATAAAACCAATTGATTTTGGCATTAGCCTCCAGTTCCACCACCTGTAATTTTCATAGCTATATTCTTAATTAACTACATGGATGGACGAATTAGTCTACTATAAAATGTTTGCATTTGTAATCCCAAATATATTTTATGGGATGGAACTTTCTCAACAACCCCTTTTATCTCTCTTAAATATCATACATTGTCTCACTCTCTAAAAAAGATGTCATTCCTGAGTTTTAATGTTCATGTAAGAGGAAAGTACTAGGATACAAAATTTTCAACGAGACCATTTAAAGTGGTAATAGGTTTAGGAGGCAAAGATTTCAACCATGCTTTAGCTTTATCCTCAAGGAAAGGGGAACAAACTCAACCAAATAACATCTTCTCAAGTTCTATTAATCTTAAGAGTGTCACAAATCTCCAAAAAGTTGGCATTATTTACATTTGGACCCTCATTTAGTAAGGCACGAAATTGCATAAGTTTTTGAACTAGTTGAGTAATATTAGGCTTAATCTTCAAATTTATTATCTTCACTCTTGGCCTAATAATGGTATATTCTATCATTATAAGTGATTGTATAGCATAATCCACTATATTATATTGTCCTCCTTATCCTGCCAATATATTTGATAGCTATAACCTCATAACTTTTAGTATTATTACCCTTAAGTAGTACTCTTGGACTACTCCTAGTCATAAGCAAAGTATCTAAATCCTAAAATGCAACCAATAAAGACAAGATCAAGAAATATAAATATAAAAAATAAATCAAAAAAGAAAAGAAAATTTATTAAATCAATACAAAAATTTAATATCCTAGCCACCAACAATAGCATCAAAAACTTGATATATTCATTTTGAACAATACTAAAGATCAATTAGGCAACTGCACCTATAATTCTTATATTATAATCTAGTGAATATGAGTACTATTCCCACAATGATGATATCATATGTTTTACCATAAGTGCATAGTGTAATTGTAACTAGCACATACGAAAATTAGTTGATCCCACATAATATAGTGTTAACTACTGGTTACTCATAAACTTAATTATTTAGACTATTTCTTTATGATTAATTAACCAAGAAAAATAAAACAATCGCTCAGAAAACTAAAAACAAAGTAATAATCAAAAGTAAAGACAATCTATAAGTAAAGTAGATTTAGGTATGGTGTTCTTTAGGACTTTACTTTATTCAATTTTACTCCTGATTTAGTGAACGATTATACTTTCTTAGACTGGTAAGATTTCTTAACTTGGATTATATTCTCTCTTGAGACATAAAATACCTATCCTTAGATTAATTAATTGAAATCACTTTTTAGTTAAGACAATCTAAGAATGCATTAATATGTTCTATAAACTTCTTAATTGATTTTACGCTAACCTAGGAAGATCTTATTGCTTTCTCTCAGATAGCCCATACTTAACTCTCTTTCTCATTTCTCAAATCTTGATGCATGAATCAAATAATTGAATCTTCCATTTTTGCTCCTTCAATTTAGTTAATTACAAAAATATGGATAAATATTAAGAAAACTAAAGCATCATTAAATCAGAGAATCAATCAAAAATATTACATCCTAGGGTTCATCTACCTAAATCTATAACCCAATTTATTTCATAATCAAACAAGAAATAAAAACTAGAGAATAAGAAAAGGAGATCCTTTTCATGAGTACTGAATCTTGAATCTTTAATAGATCTTTGTTAAAATCTTGTCTTTCGTTTAATCTTGGCTTGATCTTGATCAAAACCAATGTAAAATGGCTTCTAAATGACTTCTTAATATTTTCCAACTATGTCTTAGCCAAAAAATCTCTATCTTTTTTTCTCTCTTCATCTTTAAATCTAAAACTATAACCTTTAATGTGTTACATGATATTTATGTTTTGCATGATGTTTTAAGGAGTAATTTGTTAAGTATTTAGTGTTAAATTGAGGGTTAAGTGTGTGTTTGTGTGTTTAAATATGTTAGTTGTGTGTTTAAGTGATTTTATGGCTTAGTATGAATCTTTGAGCATAATTGTTATATTTTTGAGGTACCTTGATGTGTGTGCTAGTGGTGCAGGGCAAACAAGGAAGGATGATGAATATTTGAAGAGTTTCGAACTAAAAAGCGTAGGCCACGATTGTGCACATTAGCTACGATCCTAATAGAAAAGGAAGAGCCAGCAGCAGCCAAGCCACGATCGTGCACATTAGTCCACGATCATGACAGAGAGCATCAAGTTAGGCCACGATTGTCCACTTCAGGCCACATTCGTGACAGAAAGGTTAAAGCGCCAACCACGATCGTGACATGTAGGGCCACGATCATGCCCTGCGTCAGGCTGACACGAAAACTCAATTTTTGAGTGATTTTTTGGACCGTTTCAACCCTAAGTTTGACCTAGGGCTGCTACAGAATAAATAGAACATTACAAGACAGTAGTCGGGGGTCATTGAAGAGCCTAGAGAGTCATGCAAAAATTGAGATTCTGTTAATTCTAAGAGAAAACCTAGAGAGAGATCAAGCGATTGAGGAAGGAGACGAAGGAAGAGAGACACAGAGACAAGTTCGACACGAAGTACTTCTCGAAGCAAGCAGTTTCCCAGAGTCACTACCTCCGAGATCCATTCTAATAGTATTTTTTGTTTGTATTTTGATTTCATTGATGTATGAAATTTAGATATTGATTGGGATTATTGTTGTTGAGTGTTGATTTGCTATTTATACTCACCTTAGGATTTTTGGTTCTTGAGATTAATAAAGTTTATTTGATTATATTTTCTTTCAATTTAATTGTGATTCAATTTCAATTTTTCATAACTTGGTAATAAACTGAGAGGGCGAGCTGGGTAAAAATCATTAGTTTGGGCTAATGAGAATTAGGTGAATCGATAGGTAGAGAGTTGAATCAAACCGGTAGAGTCGTGTAATGAGAGATCGAGCATAGGTTCCTTGTAGGTTAATAGACAATTTTAGAACTAATTTAGGTTTTGGATCAATTGCGGATCAAGAGATCGCAATTCCCATAATTTGAATTAGGGATTATTAATTAGAGTTAAGAATTATAACTCGAGAGAGAGTAATTCTACTTAGGACCGTCTAGACCCGGTAAATAGGAAATTGCATAATTGGGTAGATTTTCTTTAATTTCGAATTAAATCCTCCTTTCTCTCACTTGGTTATTTCTAGGTTGATTTTCGGATTGTCGTGTGAATTGCTATTTTGTTTACTCTTTTGGCACTCTAATTTATTATATTTGATTATTGATTGTTTTAATTTCTGCATTGGTTATTTGTTTAGATTATTGTAGTTAGGACGACCTTAGATTTTAGGACTATTTCCCTTCCTTGTGTGATCAACACCTTAGGTACTACGCAAATGACCCATGCACTTGCAGTAATTACCAAGGTAATAAATAGTAAAACTTAGCACGTGTAACCTTGAGCGAACAAGTTTTTGGTGTCGTTGTCAGGGAGGCAAAATTCAGTTCTTTAGTCTAAGGATGTTCACTTTTGTGTTTTTATTTTTTATTTAAAAATAATTAGAGAAGGAGTTTGGAGTATAAAGTAGAGACACATTGGGCCATCTTAGAATGAGAAATAAGACATCTGAAGAGCTAGACGCCAGAAAGAAATAAAAGGAACAATGATAGAAGATAGATATTATAGGGAGAAAATAAATTTTGAGAATTACAATGAGTCAGAGTATGGTTGGGGAAATTACGACCCTTGTTGGAACCCTTACACTTCAGGTTGGCAGCACTAACCCGAATTCTATGGGTCCAACAATGTAGGGACTCCTTTAGGACATCAAGACCTAGCTGAAGTTCAATATGATGAATTTAGTTCATGGGAGTCTAAGCTAGACAAAATCATGGATAAGCTCACAGATATGGAGGAAAGGAAGAAGAGACTAGAAGAACAAATTGATCAAATAATGGGAAATCAAACCACTTCTATTTATAACCCATGAATTTTGTAAGAAAAGTGTTGAAGAATCTTTGAGAAATATAGAATTACATCAATGAGAGCAATATAAGGCTATCACGCTTAGGATGGAGTAGAGGTAGAAGAACCAATGAAAGACCATGTTGAACCCCAACTTAATGATGACAAAGAGATGACAAAAGTGTACGAAGAAAAGAATGTTAACCCCATATTATTCATGTTGGGTCCCGTTTCCAGAACCCAACTCTTCAGAAAACCATTACTATCATTATTCCATTTCCTTGTAATCTCTTCTTGCTCTGATACTAAACATGTTGGACCCTGTTTATGGAGCCCAACCTCGAAACCATAAAACGCATGTGTATTATTGGTTGTCGTATAAATGTGAGCGTAATCCAATGAAATCATGAAGCTTAAGGTCTCGTACCATTTCTATATTCCTTTTCCATAACACATCTCACTCTCATATGTATGTAACAACAATTCACAATCAAAATAATCATATCAAATCGGTAGCTTCCTCGGGTATACCTAATTTCAATTCAATCTCATCCATATGCAAATTTATATTCCCACTCAACGTCATCCATACATAATTCATAATTCTTTAACATCAAAGAATAGAGTTTTACAAGCTCTAAAGGCTTTCCAAGCCACAATTACAACAATAATCCAAAATCTCAAAAGACAAAAGTTACATGAACTAGAAATCATTAAATGCGACTAAAGCCTTGTGTTTTCCAAAACTAACTCAAAAATACAACATCAGCAAATTAGGAATGATGCCATGACTCTCTTTCACTCCATCTCTTGCTCATCACCTGGAGGTGGGGACGGAAAGAGGGTGAGCTTAACGCTCGTGGGTAACAAGTTTATAACAAAGAATAAGCAAAACCGTTGAAATGTTCATTTGTCATATAAAAGCCATAATGAATTCATAAAATGCTTCGTTCTCAAATTCTCATTCAAATTAACAATTCGAACTCAAAACTCATAGTTAAATATCATCACATCAACACAACATATCTATTTAACCATCAATACAAAACACTCAATTTATGCAACATGCTTGACAATTCAAAGATGCAATGAACAAACAAATGGCTCGGGGGTTCCATGAAATAGAATGAGGAAACCAAAGTTTACCCCATGAATAGAATGAGTCCATTTCGGAGCTCATATGTCACAAGAGGGCAGCCAGGAGAAGGCTCTTGTCAACGTGCACGTGACGAACAGAATGGTTCCATTCTCTCCCAAACAGAAGCACATAATCATGCTCAGATCATTTCATCAAATGCTCATACTTTCGAGCTTTTCTATCCTTTCAATCATACAAAATGCCATGACATGTTTCAATGGCATAACTTGATCATTATTCATAAATCTCAATGCATTTTCAATAATCACAACAATTCATCATCAATTAAGTTAAAATACAATACACATGCATTTTTCCACATTCGCATCAATTCAAATCCAATCAATCAACTACATACACACATGAGCAAATTCTTTAAATCGTTTAAAAGCAATATATGAAGTAATTGAGATCATTGAGTTCTCTTGATTTGGAAAAAATTTAATGGCTCATTATTCAATTATAAACATGATCTGAATTCCTTACTTGGACATATGCTTAAAAGATTCCTCCCCTTTTGATCCTCTTACCTTCCTTGATTCCCTTTATCAAATACAAAATTCCCATTCAATAGAATTACAATTTGAGGACCCATATATTGCATATTCACTAAGATAAATTCTAAAAACTCAAATTCTTCCAAAAGTCCAAACATTTGGGTCAATTTTCCATGATCACTTTGATCAAGTAAATGACAAAATCTGATAATATTCTCTTCTAGAAAAATATTCCCCGTTGTCTTAATTTTCTAATGAAACCAAACTCATTCAATTTGGTTCAAAAATATGAAAGTTATACTCCAAATATATTGGGACAATCCTTATGTTGAAACTATATTCTATACTCAACTTCCATCCAAATATTGAGATCTTTAAAAACTGAATTAAAATTTATTTTCTTCATAAAACTTGTATCCCTATGTCTCTAGTTTACAAAGAACCATAAATCAACTCATTTGGACATCCACAGCAAACGTTATGCCCAAAATACTGAAGTATGTCAGTGCTGGAAAATGAGTTTTGCTGCGGCGAGATTGTTGGAGTTTGCCGCGGCGAGGTGAAGGCAAAAGCTCGCCACTACGAACGTCTCCAGAAACCCACACCGAAGACATTTTTCGACATTCTCCATCTATATACTTCCCATATTTCAAATATATCTCATCTTAACCCTAAACCATCATTCCTACTTTATTTTTAAGCTCATTCCAACCCAAAATCATTCACAAACACAACATAATCATTAACCCTGGAAGATTAAAACATTTTTCCTATACCATTCCTCTTCATTTTCACTTCTAACTATCAATCAAGAAGGGTTGAGTCTTGTACTTACTTGTTTAGCTCCAAGATTCTTCAAATTCTTCAAGATCTCCAAAAACCCTAATTTTTCTTCCTTCTTTTCTCTATTCCCACGACACTCTCTTCTCCTTTCCCTCATTCACAATTCTTCTTCTTCTAATCTCTACTCTTAATAAGTGAGAAATTCCCAAAATGCCCTTCCGTTAAACCTTATGGCCTTATATTATAAAGGGACTTGCCTAAAATGCCCTTATGCATTCTTACCACTTATAATACAACCAAACCATATAATAAAATTCTACCAACATTTACATAACAAGTAGCTCCAAAACTTTATCCATCAAACTTCATAATTCATTTAAATCATGCTTAATTCAACAAGAAAAATTTTGGGAGCCAACACTACTCTTCTAAAGATAATGCACATTGACCAATTATAAGAGTAAAAATACATTCTAAAGTTGCTATGAATTCTCTAGTCAATTCACATTCTAATCATGACTATATAATCCCAAAATCAACAAAAATGAGAAAATGTTTGTTTTGTTTGTTTTATTCTTTCTCTCATTTTGATTTAAAACTTAAAACAAGTAAAACAAACAACTTCAAAAACACATATGCATATAAAAAGCAATGCAAAAATGTACAGAAAAGGAATTTACTTCCTTTAGGTTGCCTCCCAAAAAGTGCCTTTGTTTAGGGTTGCTGGCTCGACTCCATACTTCTCCTTACTTGATAAAATTATGACATTCTGATGGCACATGCGGTTCCTCCACGTGAGGTTCTCCCAGATAAGGCCTTGGTTGATAGTCTTTCACCTTCACCATCCTCCCTATCTTTAGATTCAGAATTTTGACTGAGTTCACACACTACGAAATATTTCGAACGTCTCTTTTCCTTTTTCTTCTTCAATTAATTCCTCTAACTTGCTAGGTAAAGGTAAAGAGTCAGTCTAAAAAAATAATTATAAACTCAGTTTTTACCTCTGAGCTAAAAGATGTATCTTTTTCTGCTTAAAACTCCTCCTCAACTTCTCCCACATAATCCATTCCTTAAGTAGTCATCTCAAGATTCTTAAGTTCTTTATCACTAAGTAAGGTTTTCACACTAACATCCATTGGGTACTCCTTAGGTTAATATGGCTGCTTCTCTTCCATTTGTGATTCCAGGTAGTCGATCCTCGCTACCATTTCATCCATTTGGCTTATCAATTCCTGGTTTCTAGACGTTATATGCCTCATTTCCTATTAGAACTATTGGGTATTTTGTTGAAGTTATTGCATACTATCTTGAAGCTACTGCATACCCTTTTGAAATTGAAGATTGTTAGCAATCACAACATTCATCAATTCTTCCAAAGATGTACCTGAATTTTGACAAGAAAGTTCTGGTCCACACGGGAGGTCCACACGAGAATTGTTGTCTATCCTGCAAACTATCATAGATATAATTCTGATGGTTATCCCATCCATAACCAAAGTTAGGCTGATCAGTCTAAACTTGGTTATAGGATTCATAATAAGAGTTAAAGAAAAAGTTACTTCCATCCTTGAGATTTTTTTAATAAATCACAAACATAAACATAAAAAAGAAAGGATCATGAAATAATGAAAACAAACCAATTACGAACAAATATATACAAAACACCAATTAAAATCACAAACAAAAACTAAAACATCACATTCCCTAGAACCAGTGCCAAAATTGACAGCGCGTCATAATGCTTGTGATTGAACCCAAGTTTTCTATATAAATTGGTGACAATTTCATAGTTTTTATTATACTTCTTGGCTCTTATTTTCAGATTTTGTGCTTAATTTAACTCTTGAGTGCTTGTCTTGAATTAATGTAGT
>JANZLC010000002.1:32217977-32232679 GCA_026413385.1 Erythroxylum gracilipes
ATACGTAACTTATATATTGCAACCAAATAATTTTTGGTTGCAAAATGTATATAATTAGCAACCATTTTATTATGGTTGCTGAGAATTTAGTTGCTAAAACCAAATTTTTTTGTAGTGTTGTATCTTATGTTGAGATTGTGTTGAAATGACGGATCATTTATTTTTTGATTGTTACTTTGCTTTTTTAGTTTTGAAAAAGATCAAACAATGCTATGATTGGGATATCACAGGTGATTCTCTCTCAAAAGCCATTCAATTGTTGGTTGAGCATACCAAAAACCATTATGTCCCGTTGGAGGCTTATTTCATTGCTTTGGGGTCCACTCTCCATAGAATCTAGAATGAAAGGAATAAAAAGAGATTCAAGAACAAATTTGTTACCGAGAAGAAGAGAACTTTTGTGATCTCATAATATTAGGGAGACTCTTTACTTAAGATCTAAGTCAGTCAATTCCTTGGATCTTTAATTGCTAGCCTCTTGTTTATTGCAGTTGGTAACACTTGTAAGATGCCTTTTTAAATTACCTGTAAACCATGGGATCTTCCCAACGGACTAATAGTATTGCTTTCTGTGGTTTTTTTTCTAGGGACAATTATTGTCATGAGTTTTTCTTGCTGGCTTGAAGCTTTTGATTACGGTCTCAAGGGAAGTGTAAGCTTTTATCAAGGTCTCAATCGAAGTACAAACAATCTGGTAATTTGTCCAACATGTATGAAATTTGGTTTTCTGGTGCTTACCTATATGCAATTGTTAACTCCAGATGCAATTTATGGCCCTTCCAAGGCCATGCCAAAATTACAATGTAGTTATCTACAAACTCAAACTAATCAAGAGATCTTATTGATTACTTAGCAGATAAATTTGGCAAGAATATTATCGAACCATTCAAGGCGTAGGAGAGAGTAGCGAGGTATGCATGAGTTTGATGGGGTTAAAATTCCTGGTGTTTTCTTGTCGTTTTGTTTGTTGTGTCTTGGTACAAGGTGAGGTAAGTAAATTTCTGTGCCGACCTGACCTCAGACTTCGTTGTCAAAATGTGATCACACATCCACCCATCCTAAAGGGACATATCACTATATATTGAATAAAATGTTAGGTGCTCCTCGCACTGGATATTGCAAACATAACATTACCTGACAAATGAAGATTTTCCTTATTGCCCTCGCAATTTGTTCCTTCGCCTGTCTTTATTCGTTTGAGCAAGTAATCAGGATGGGCGTATATATATATGCCTGTGTTTGTGTGATCCCTCTCTAGATCATGTTAACATTATCGAAATATTAATCACATATATTTGGATGGTAATCTTTGAAACTGCTTTGCACAGGCTAATAATGTGGATATTTGTTGTCTTTAAAATCCATATTCAAGATATAAAACTCGCACAATTCTAGTTTAATCTTTAAACTTTAACGTGAGAGTTTCTTCTATACCAAGAATAATACAAAATTTGACGTAGTTAGTTTAATAAGACCATGCTACAGCGAAGATCACTAGATATTGTTGCAATATAATTAAGAACTAAAAGTGTTTGTGCTTGGGGAACAAGGACAAAAGAGTAGCAGAATATACATGGAAAGCTGACTTTCAGACCTTAACAACAATGAAATACTTTTATGAAGATACCAACTGCCAAGCAGCTTTTATGCTCTTTCTGAATAACCAGATGATCATTATAAGTTGAGAGTTGAGAATAAATCATTAATTGCCTGTGGTGCAGGCAGGCGTGGTTGCTTGCTAGCAAGACTGTTTTGAATTTTAATAGAAAGCGGATGAAGTACGCATTTGTTGGATATCTTAGATTATGTTTACAATTATCCAATCAAAAATCGCAGAACAACAAAGATTAGAGGGACAGAAATGTTTCAACAGTTCACTTTGACTAATATCATCTTGCACATGAAGGTTAATAATTTAAAATCATCAAAATGTGAAACAATACTATTCATCATGTCATCTGCATGAAATGAATATAGAAAAGAAATTGGTGGTGGGAGTCACTTTTTTTTATTTCTACTGTGGATAAAATTTGTCTAATTGAACATGGTCATCGTCCTCTCTGTGTCAGCTCACCACACGGGTTTTATCTGTGAAAAGTTTCTACATCATGAACTCTGAAAAGCTCCGGGGAAACGATCCAGGCATCGCAGAAGAAGAAACTTGAAATATGCTGGTTGCATTCTCTGCATTGCTCGAAGTTGAAATGTGGGTGTATGGACTCTTTTTTGGTGGTGGCACGAGCTCTTCAAAAGTTCCAGTAGAGATGACCTTCGACAGAGACTCCAGTGCCTCTTTGAAAGAAACTGTTGGGCGGTGGGAGTTGGAGTCCAGACTTGTGACAGAGTAGCCAGGAGAATCCTCGTGGAAATCTGCTTGTCCTTGTTCATCAGCCTCTTCGTTCCCTAGGTTCGCCATGAGAGAAGCTTGAATATCGTAGTCATAGTCTTTAAGGGGATTACTGATCTCCTTTACCATTGCGTCCTGCTGATTCTGTAAGCATCCTATAGCAAACGGGGAGGAACTTCCAGAGCTGCTATCGTAGTTGTCTTCTTTTTGTTGAGGGGAGCTGCTCTTCTGACGAACCCGACATAATACCCAGTCATCCAACTGAAAATAAGAAAATATTAAACGTTAGACTTGTCATATACGAATCTGGCTACGTGCGTACATTTTCTATTTGTATTTTCAAGAAAAATGACTACTTACTCGCATTGATCCTCTTAGCCTGTGAAGCTGATGGGTGTCATCAAGAAGTCTGTATTCAAGCATCATCCAGTTGGTTTTGATACCTTTAGGAGGACGACCTTTGTAGAACACCAAAGCTTTCTTCACACCCAAACACTGAGATCCACTGGAGGTGAGGATCGGCTTGTCAGTTCCGGTAGCCTTCCAGTAACCAGAACCGGCGGCTCTGTTGGGACGAGAACCGTTTGGATATTTTCTGTCTCTAGGGCTGAAAAAAAACCACTCGTGCTCTCCAAATAGCGCCATCCCTGAAAAAAGAAAATAAGCAGAAGAAAAACATAAATAAACAGAACGAAACTGAAGAGAACCAATTACATAGTATGAAAACCTAGAGTAATTATACGTATCAGAATGATGATGTGTATATATATACCTGGAAGATCCCATGGATTGAACTTATAGATATTAACATCTGCAATTATGGAGACCTCGGGGCTTGAAGAAGAAGCTATTTTCTTCTCCAAGTAATAGACGATGAGCTCTTGGTCTGTAGGGTGAAATCTAAAGCCTGGTGGGAGGATAGGACTGGACATGTTGATTCTGTCCATTGTTTGGTAACGATGCCATTTTCCAAAGCTCTAGGTGTTATTTATAGTTGAGGATTGACAACAGTGGCGAATTATTCTTTGGAAAAATCATCATGACAGTACATTAAAATTGTTTTTTTCTGATTGTATTTCACAAGGGTTTTTTGAGTTTGGTGTAGTTTTCTCGTTTGCATGGTTATTCAACTTTTAGTAGAGCTTTATTTTAACAAGTATTGCATTGGCCATATATATCAATAAATGCATTTGAAAATTTATTTTATTAATTATCAAAATTTTCAATAATCCTGTCAATGAAGAGAATACATAATGTCTTATTTCATAAATTACAGGAGGTATCAGGTCATGTCCTGATAATGATATATGTAATTCTATTGGAACTGGCCAACTTCAAATCTACGATAGATCTCTCAATTTATCAAGTCAAGAAATGTTCTAAAGGTCTAAGACGGAACATATATATAGCAAATGCGCATATTATTTCAATAGTAAGCTTCAGTTTTCATTTGTCCTGGGTTAACTAATAAGTACGTCCTATTCAAACTCTCAAAACTCTTTTTGGTTACAGAATAATAGGGTTTAAAATCCTATACACTATGGTTCGTAAAAAGAAAATCTTACACACACAACTTTTCACTAACATTAGCTTAGTAATTGAATATCAAAATTTTAGTTGCTATTAGAACTTCTATACATAAATTAAGGCAAATGAAACATGCACAAATATAAGTATTGTTAAATCACCAAAAAAAAAACTACTGGATAGATGCGTACAAATTTCAGAAAATTATATTAATTGTTAAATTCTTTTGAATGGATACGTGGAGAATAATGAATAATTGAAATTTTATTAAAAAAAGCCTAACTAATTTAGAATTTAGCTAATGTCTATCTTCTCTACTAATTAAGGATAAGACTACATACTATTAGATCTTTTCAGACTCTACACCTTAGCAAGATTCTTGTGATTTTTGTAGCAAGTCAACTAATTAATATAGATCGAGAGTAGTTTTGAATGGGGATAGTTGCAGGATAATGCTGGATAGAAAAACAAACATTATACAGTTCAACAAAGTTTCCACCATAGAATAACTACAATATATAACAAATTAAAACTTCTAACTTTTCATAATTCATGTGTTATAATTTGTTTGCTTAAAGGTAAAAATTCTTGGTGTTCATGCTATTTGAGGCTTCAGGATAAAGGAGAAGCCTTGTTTTCACCGTCCCCGTTTTCTAAACTTGGATACGAGACAAATGGGCCGGAAACACTAGTAATCGTTAGTCATTGGTTGCATGGCAAATGGTTGAATGAAGCTAAATCCTTCATGTGAAACATGAACCGTACAAGATTATATCCTCACTATCTTTCGTTTTATATATTGGATTGAAGGTAGGTTTTAACATGACTGTCCCAAGAGTTTGCAATATCGATATGGCTCTAATGACATTCACAGCCAACACTATAGGCCATCTTTGAGCTGCAGTTGACTCTTATATATGGTCGAACCACACGCGCTTATTAACTTTTCTCTCAAACACTTCAAGTCTATGAAGAACATATATATATTTGTATACAAGTTTATGGCATTGCAACATCTGAATAATAGGTTGCATATAAGAAACACAAACCTCGTACTTCCTTTTCTTTGGACGACTTGTTTAGGATAGATTGAACCCAAGGCACTTGAAATATTTTATCGAAATAACATTCCTGATCTCTGATCATCAACTTCCAACAAATGCATGATTAAAAGTTTTAAGTTTTCTAATTTAATCCACACTATTGATCTCCAATTGACTGATTGCTACCGGCAAGTATAATCGTGTCAGTAATATTCCAGCTGTAAATGAGGCTTTCGTTTCTGTTAGGGCTGCCTTGGATTTACTATAAAATCCAATCAGTCCTGGATGGGATGGTCGGCAAGTGTGATGATACGTAAGCCTACAATAGTTTGTAGTTATGCTTGTCAGCATTTTAATCATATTCAGCTATGTAACTTGATCCATACACTCATTATCAACTGTTTAACTCTGAATAAGTTGATCATTAATTGTATTATGGAGTGACTTAATGCCTTTGGCATTGTCCCATGCATTAACCGTCGGATTAGATGTAATCTTCTAAGTTGCACTTTTGACGGGGCAATCTTTAATTTGAAGAGGATTTCTTGTTCTATTGCAAAACTAAATAGAGATGATTTATTAGTAATAACACCCTTTAATTACTGAACCTAAGGGTATATATGCTTCCCTACTTTACTTGAGTACTGAAAGACCAATGGAAAAGAGTATTGAACATTTTGACAGGAATTATAGAAATGTGAAAAATTCTGAATTGTGAATTCTTGTTCTTTTCATTTTCTATTTTTAGCATAAAACAAGGAAGTTAGCAGCCAAAAGTTGGAATCATTTGACCATTTCTAATTTGTCTTGATCGCTAGCTGGCTAATCTTAATAAATCCTCCACAAGATCGGCTGACATAAGCCTATCAGCATCTCAGGTCCCCGACACGACAATGGAAACTCTGAAATAAGAAACAAACTGCTATATCAGTTTCTGTTTTAAGTTCTATGCAATACAACATATGGTTGACATTAATATTTTAAGCATCTATGTTACAGACCAATATGCATCGTTTCCTATGGTTAATTCTACAAACTGCATCCGGCTTCTCATAAAATTTCGAGCAGTATCTATCTGATGGGAAAAGAAAAAAAAATAGAGAATATAAACTTGTAATTAACGTGACACTTATTAATATGGACATTAAGTTTGACAATTTTGGTCTGACTTGGCTTTATTGGGTTGGTTGGGTTTTTTGTTGATATTGAACTTGTAAGATGATTTAAAGTCTGATTTGAATAGTTTAAACTCCATTTTAAAAAATGATCTTAATTTAGATTAATTTTTTAAAATAATATTATTTTAATATGTTATTCAAAATAATTTGATTAACTTAAATTGCGTTATTAAAATTTGACTAAATTTTAGATGGAATTTTAATTACTTATTTAAGATGTAGCTTGGCCGATACATTATCATCCTTGACATGTATATCATTTTTCTTTATTAGTCAGACACTACAACAAAATTGACTTTTAGTTTCTTTTTTTTTTTTTGCAATGAATTGAAAATTCATCACCAAAAGTTCAGATTTTCGAGACATTGCCATCGCCTCCATTTTTATCTATGTTCTCTTGAAGATTTGAGAAAGTTTTATACGACACATATTATATACAATCAAACGTCTATCTTTGATATCTTTGTAATAGAAAATGAGCTACAGATAACAAATAAAGAGAGGTAATTCGTATGATACTAAAAACCTTGAAGACGAAGATCAGCCATGAAAGGTAAGGGGTGATTAATGTTTGATGAGGAGATTTATTTTGCATCAATTTGTTCTAATTAGGGACAATTTTGTTACATTCCTCCCAGTGGATCTTATTTCCGTTATCAGAAATTAATAACAATGTTGACATTCCACGATGAATTAATGTTAACAGTTTTATTCTAAAAAGTCAATTTAACATTAAATTCATTATTTTTAATTAAATTCTTTTAGTAATCAAATCCTATAAATTCTCAGGGGAGGAATGAACTAATCCAAAATTGAATGAAACTTTACTATACAAATCCTAGAAACAAAAAGAAAGATCATTCCTTTTAAGCGATGCTAAAAACAACATTCTCCTTATCAACTTGTTATTTATTATGATCAAAAACAACAAAGATCAAGTCCAACATTAGCCTTGAACCAATTCTCTTGTTCTTGATACACTTGATCATATTGACAAATACTTAGGAAAAGTTTTTGTATATTGAACATGTAATACAAGAGCTTAAGTTACATACATAAGAACAAACTTGCAAAAAAGATAAGAAAAAAAGAAGCTTAGCTGTAGAATGTTGAGAGAGAGAGAGAAAGAGGAGGAAGATAAGATAAGAGAACAGGCTAAAAGTTGAAAGCATAATGAAATACATAAACATCCCTTGCAAAAGTTAAATACTCTAACAAATCTTTCATCAAACAATTTGTAGGTTTTCCTCAAAGAAGCATGGAAAGTAGAAAAAATAACATCAACCTATACACAACCAACAAAGAAACACAATTCATCATCTTTCAAACACAAACACAAACAAAAACCTATACATCATAAGCATAACACAAAACCTATATAAACTTCGAAATATAACATAATAACAGAGCACAACATAAGGAGGGTTTTTAAAAATAGAAAAGAAGAATATTGCCAATACAGGACACGATGCTTCTTCGATGGTGATGACCACAACATAAGAGACGACCACAAATAAGAGACGACGCTTCTTTGATGGTGAACCAAGAGGAAATACGACGACTAACACAAAAGTGAAGAGATCTTCATTTTGGTGTCTTCACTTTTGTGTTAATAACCTAGTATAAAACAACTTCTTTTGTTGTTAAACAAAATGGTGTCATTTGTTATTAAACAAAACGACATCTTTTTTTGTTAATTCAGAAGATATGTTTAAGTAATGTTTATACAGATTATTGACATTTAAGTTATAGATATCCAATATAATGGCACCTGGTAGAAACAAAGGGAAGAAGGTGACAAGTATTGAAATTGTTCCTCCCCACAGCAACCAGATCAATCAAATCCTAACTAACAACAACAATCGACTTCATCCACCAATGAAGCCAGCTAACAATAACCTCCATCTGCCTCAACTAGTACAGAGTAATCTGTAGGTTTATCAATCTTTAATACCTACAAATTGACTTATGCTCAAATATATATTTACATGTTTAATGCGTATTTTCTTATCATTATTCATTTGCTGTCAGATTCTAATATCAATGTCAAAAAAAAGAGGTAGAGGTATAACTAAAGGTTGTGAGTTGCAACGAATGAATGTTGCAATGAACAACAAGTTGCTCTATGTATTGATACGTTGCAAGATCGTCCTCTAAACAAGATTTAATCAGCAAAATTGTCTAACGAGTTGGGGTTAATTGCTAGAATTGAATTGCCTTACCTAAAGCATGCCAAGCAATTGAAGGAAGACATCTTACTAGAGAATGCTTTGGATAAAGTTTCGGTAAAATTTCAATTTATTTAATTATATGCAATATTTTTTTACTTATTTAAAGATTAATTTCATTTTTACTTCTTGTTCACAGATGAAGTTGAATATTATCAATCTCGACAACCCTAATGTTTCAAACTATATGAATTCACTATTGAAATAAAGGAACAAGGATCATCGTCATCAACTACATTAATATTACAAATCTTTTCCTTCAGATGAGAAGGTAAGGAGACATGATCTCGAGTAGATGTCCTTAGAAAATTGGAGTAATATGTGTGATTATTGGGCCTCTCCCAACATTTAAGTTTGTTTTTTTTTCTAATCACATTTGCTTTCATTAATCTTGTTACACTATTTAATTACTATTTCTTTTTTTAAGAAAATGTAAGAAAGCTAATATGAACAGAGGAAAAATGAAAATTTCTCACAACTAAGGCTCCAAGTTTTTTGTTATCCTATGAAATGAATATGTAAGTTCTATGCTTACAATATATGAGTAAAAAATTATTATTTATTGTGTCTTGTATTCTTTTCCCGTAAAATAGAGTCAGAAGGAACTATGTAGAGAAGAGTACGATATGATCACATTCTACAAGCTGACATATTACAAGAAAGGTGAAAGTTGGATATCTAAAAAAGCACACAATAACTATGTAAGTATTAAAATTTGTTTAAATTTTAAGTTTATTTATTTATGAAATACTAACTAATAATATTTGAATTGAATATTGGTTTTGTTTTTTAAATTTTAGAATAAGATTCAGGAGTTGTTGCAAAAATCAATGTCTGATAGAAATGAGCCAAATGTAGATGATATTTGCAACAAGATGCTTGGTGTATGATCCATATACATCAAAGGGCTTAAGTTTGGCCCTAAGCCAACTGCTTAAACCTCATTAAGACCAACATGCATTCAACGTCTTGGAAAGAAAAACAAGTTGCTTAAAAAACGTTATCCAAGTATGAAAGTACCTAAGAAAATTATTTGACCCGAATTATGTAAGCAATGAAGATGAAAGCGAGTTTGAGTGATTAAACTAACCTTTGTATTTTTTTTGTATATAAGTATTTTTGCAGTTGTAATTAAAATCTTGTATATGATCAAGTTTAATGATATTTTATTTTTATATATAATGCTTCAAAATTTTAATTATTTTTGTTTTATATCTTTGTATACTAAATTAGAAAAAATCTAAATATTATATATAATAATATGGATTAAAATGTCACAAATAATTATAATTAACATAGTATAACATCTAGATAAAATGTATATTAAAAAATTGACTACATTTTACAAAACATAGTTAAAAACATTAGCTACGTTTTAAAAAAGTAGCTAAAAATCTTTAAATACATTTATGAAAATATAGCTAAAAATAATTTGCTACATTTTTTGAAATGTAGCCAAAAATTTTAGCTACTTTTTCGAGGACGTAGCTAATTATCTTTAGGTATGAAAAATAAGCGTAGCAAAAAGGTATTGACAAAGATTTTCCAAAATGTCTCGTATATTTTTCACTACGAAAATAAAGCGTAGGCAAAAATTATTTGTGACAATTAGGGAGAAATATTGCCTATAATTTTCTGCCACAGGAATTTGACGACATTTTTTGCGACGAATACAAATCTTTGTTAATTCTTATTAGTGACAATTTTGTAATTTTTAGTGAAAATAAATTATAGCAAAAAAGTCCTTTTTGTTGCAGCCAGAGGCAAAGATAGAGCTATCACTCTTTGAGTTTTGCAGTCATTTCCTACAAAAAACGATGTCGAACCAATTTAGAGGACACCAAGAAGTGATATGCCCCGTCATCATTTTGTTTTCTTAATTAGTTGATCAAGTCCAAAACCCGTCCATATTTCTATTTAATCCATTTATACATGAAGTAGCAACAGAATGTTGCCTTTCGTGCAACATGCTCACCTGTTTGAAAGCGAAGCGGCTGACCCCAGAGAAACATGTAAATCCAAGAAAACCATACAATATTAAAGCCAAATGTCTTTGACTTTCCATACCAAAGCCTAATGTAGCTCCAAATCTCGTGGGCCCATTTCATGTTACTCAACGAAGCTCTAATCCTTCTTATCAATTTTTTTTTTCCAATACAAAATTGTTGACAACTTGTACAAAGGGTCCAATCACACAGAATGCTTGAGATGTTAGAACATTACATGATCGGCATTCCATTTATAGTTTTACATAAAATTTATCAGAAAGTTGGAAGTAATGCACTTACTGTTTATACGACTATAATTATCAAAATATGCAGCTCAAGAATCAACAAATAGAAAACACTCACGAACAAAACAATGGTGCACATTGTTTTTGCAGAAATGCGGGAAGATAGAGAGTGTTTCAACTCTCACCCAAGAGTTTTCAGAGACCATCCTTCTTTAGTTGCCACAAATAAATGGAAACTATTTAAGGTCGGGTCGGCTGTCTCAAGATCGCTGATCACTGAAACTATTGGTCAACATTATAAGACAGTCGGCGCAATTTAGCGGATATGTCTATACAAACTTCTTTTGCATATGGTGACAGCAGAAAGAGCTACCGCAGATCAATGCTCCTGCAAAAGGAAATATTGGGATTTCCAAACCTTAATTTGTTATTCTTTTCACGGCATAGATAAAAATAAAAGTTGAACTTTTATGAGTAGAAGATGGCCTTTATCAATCGACTACATCTCATATGTCTTGCTTTTTCCTGTGGCTGCTATATTATCATTTTCCTTTTGGGAATGAGAAGAGTAAATATTCTTTGAGCCTGGCAGTGGTTACACTAGCCTTTTTGTTTCTTTTTGTGTTTGTTGTGCTTTTCTACTCTTTGTCCCTTCCTCTGTCAATATGTGTTTTTTTTTTTTTCCCTACAACTATCGAGTCCTGATTCCAAGGAGCTAATTTGTCAGATTTATAACAAGAAAAATAAGCAATTATACAACTACAAAGCTTTAACAACAGAAAAAAAGAATATTTTCCGGATAATTGCTTACATCAACTAAACCACAGGAACTTTGTACATATAAGCAACACTTTTTATTTTTTTTTGGGTTTCCTCCATGCTGCTCTCATTCGGCTCTTAACAAACTTATTACGATCAAGGTGCTAGATATTCTATACTGTCACTATTTTACAAAATGACGTGGTAATTATGTGCGGTCTTGTGTGAAGGATCAGTGGATCACACACGCGATGATAGACCACTTATTGGACAAACACGATTTATTTGGTCCACGACTTTTAGTAAAAGCATTCCTAATGCAACTACTTAATTGATTAACGTCACAGTATATAGTCACCATAATAAAGAAAAAAGAAAAGGGCGAAGGATTCGAGAGCATAGAGCGGAAATGAGTGACTACGAAAAGGGGTTCCAGAAAGAGTCTGCCTTGTCCTCAAAATTGGTGGTAGATGAATCAAGTGCTTCATTTTGAGTTAATGGGAATTCTGCTTCCAAGTTCTCAGAAAATAGTCTGCTTTTGATGTGTTCCAGTGCATCTTTGAGTGGAGAAACAGGATTGTGAATGAAAGGACTCAAATCTGCAATTATTTGTCTGGACGGCTCTCCTTGGCAGGTCAAGTACATATCATCTTGTTCATGATCTATGTGTGCCTTTTTTCGGGGTAATTTAGGGTTTCCTTGGGATTGATCCGCCAAGAACCTGTTATACTTTTCGTTCTCTTTGTCTTGTGATATTGAACTATTGATGCCCAGGTTGCCACTGTGCTCTTTTCCTTGTTGTTGTAGGAAGTTCCTCTTGTGACGAACTTGGCATAGAACCCAATTATCCAACTGTACGTAAATTGCATTAACGTAAATGTAAATAAGAGGAGTAATCAAAGGAAATGAAAACATTGATACTGGAGTTTTTCAATTTTCAATCCAAAGTCCTATGTTTTGGGATATGAGATAGACTTCTTAATATATTTGTTTGTTCGTTGAAAAGCAGAACATGCATTTTTTTACTTATTTTTTATTACAAAGAACATGCATTTATTTAACCTGCATTGATGTCTCCAGCGTTTGTGCAGGGCATGCATCAGGAAGAAGCCTATACTCGTGCATGATCCAATCAGTTTTAATACTTTTGGAAGGACGACCTTTGTAAAAGACGAGAGCCTTCTTCACACCAATACACTGTGATCCAACTGGGTCAAGAATGGGTTTATCAGTCCCGGTGGCTTTCCAGTAACCGCAACCTGCGGCTCTGTTTGCCCGGACACCATTTGGATACTTTCTATCCCTTGGAGAAAAGAAGTACCACTCGCTCTCCCCAAACAAAGCCTTGGCTGATGGTTAAAAAAGGCATAACTAGTACATCAGCAACACTGACACATATCAAGTAATCAACCTATCAATACGATAACACGTCTATCCAGTTAAAAAGACAAATAGAAACTCCATACCTGGCAGTTCCCATGGATTAAACTTGTAAAGATCGATATCAGCAATGATAGATACAAGATGATGTGAGGGGCACGAAATCTTGTTCTTCAGATAAGATGCTATAAGCTCTTGATCTGTGGGATGGAACCTGAATCCTGGTGGGAGCTTAGGACTAAATACACTCATTAGTTCCATTGCTCAGCCGCTGAGAAGCTCTTTAGCTTAACTGCCTTGTCAAATACAAAGCCACACTTATAGATAAGTTCAGAGAAGCTGAAGTGTGGGATCTCCACGCATGCTATAAGCTCTACTACACTTCTGCAAAGACTACGGAGTAATATTATGCACATAACTTGCACATCCATCATAATACTACAAAAATGAGAATATGAGTACCCACCTTATACAAACTTTAGCTCAATATATACTCCTATTACAGCTCATAATACCAAACCACCTAAACAACTATTTCCCACAGAATCATAGTCAGTTATACCAGACTTGGAAATGGATATCTTTTCAGAAAGAATGCCTTTGTTTTTTCTTTTTGTTGGTAACTTGTCAATTCCGCAGACAACCTGGATGGACAATACTATAGAGGAAATTCAAAGGCTTGCAGAAACTAATAGTTCGCGGTCAATTAAACTCGTGTGATTTGGGAATATATATGCAGACAAAAGGGCAGGGTGGCTACGTGTTTGCAAGCGATCCACCGAACTTGTGACCCCCTAAGTTGCATCTGCAAACATGTGCACCAAATAAATTTCTTGGGCTAGCTGACAATATTTGGAAAGAGAGAAATAACGTGGTTTATATCGAAAGGAGTTGTGAAGTGTTGCTGTTCCTCGTACAGGTAACGTACAAAATGCGTTGAATTTCTTGTACATTTACAGACACCAATTAAAAAAAAGAAGAGAAAACAGTAGATAAGACACATTATTTGCTTTTCATATAAGTTGATATGCTGACAGCAGAACCTCCAACTCAAGAACAAAGAAAACTCATTGGAGCAAGCATATGCTTCCAAGATCAAACGGTACACTTGACCTCCATAATTAAGGTATTTTCCAATACTGTTAATCCTGTTTCATTAATACCCAGCGGATTTTAAACCATTTCTTCTCTTCTTCTTTGCCAGTTCTCCTTTTATTAAAATAAATAATTCATTTTTTTGGTTATAAATCGGAACCAGAATGAAAAACAAATTCTGCAATTGATATCCCTAGCACCAAATTCCAATTATAATCATAAATCAGCAAACCTGTCTTAATTTTTGGGGCCAAACTGAAATAAAATAAAGGATAAATTTTAGTGCATAAAACTTTCTGCTTTGTAAGGCTAAGAAAAGATCTTCCGTTTTTTTTTTTCAAAGAAATTATTTCTGTAGCTATAGCCTATGACCTTTTAATTATTATAAATGTCATTTCTTCTGGGGACTCGATTATCACGTGCCTGTTTGGTTCAGCTTTTAGAGACTTCAAAAGCACTTTTTTCTACCACAAAAGCTATTTTTAGAAAAAAAATGGGTGTTTGGCTGCAAACTTTAAAAATACTTTTTAAATAAAAATAACTTAAAAAAAAACTAAAATACAGCTTTTTGAAAAGCTAAAATTTAGAAATTTCAAAAAAGCCCAAATTTTAGCTTTATTGGAAAGGTATTTTTAATCCCTCCCCGTCACATACGTTTATAACATCAAGAGTCTTTTCTATCTGCCGACTTCTCTGTTTCTAAAGAGAAACCTCAAGACTTCCCGTCACCTTCCATAGCACCTGTTAAACCTCCTGTTGCCGCAAATCAGAAATTCTTTGTTCCAGCACCTGTCCCTTCTGGGGGTAATTCAATAGAAAGTTCAACAGAAGATATGCAGATAGATGATGCCAGTAAAGAAAACCCTTCAAAACCTGCTTTGGAGGAGTCGTTTCCATCTTCCACATCTGTAT
>JANZLC010000002.1:32232779-32248052 GCA_026413385.1 Erythroxylum gracilipes
TATATTAAATATTATTATATTATATTTAATATATTAATATTATGATTTGGTCAGAGTTGGTATTAAGAAGAATTATTTAGGGTAAATTAGGTAGTATGTATTTATTAGTTTATATTCCATCCTAAACCTTTCGAATCGGAGGTTTCTTATTTTCACTATTTATGATAGAATTGAACATAACATGAAACCCTCCACTTTCATCCCATTCTATTCCATTCTATTATAAAACTCTCAAACAAACGATGAAAATGTGTTACGTTCCATCCCCTTCCATCCCTAACTCCTCAATCAAACAGGTCCTTAGTTTTTGGTTGAATGGGTTGGTGGGAGTAGATGCAGAATAGAGTAATTATCATAGCAAACCAATGCTAGGGCAGTCCAAACTGCCATCAATGTAGATATCGATTTTTCAAATAGCCCGAATTTTAAAAAGTAGTAATAAAATACTTAAACTTTCAATTTTTTTTCAATTTTAGCCAAAATATTAAAAAGTGGCAATAAAATGTTCAAAATTTCAATTTTCTTCAATTCTAGCCCGATGTTATTTGTTGTTCTCTCGATACTTTTAGCCTTTTGTTTTATGTTTGTTTTTCTAATGTCTCAAACTACTCTCGCATTATGGTGTACTGCACCAGTAAGCTCTTCGTTTTTAGTTCGTTCTCGTGATGTCATTAATGTGAGGGCATCGAGGCTACGTAATTTGAAAATCGAAGGGTGAGAGCGTCGAGAGAATAAACTGAAAATGAAAGGAAAAATTGAAATCAAAGCGTAAGGTTGTCGAGGTTGCGTAATCTGATTTAGGTCATTTTTAAACAACGATGTCATTTTAATTATGTGAATACTTTGTTTCATTAATCTTCATTTGTTGTGTTAATTTTGACTGACGTGTATTAATAGTTAAGGTTTCTAAAACATAAGGCAAGTCACGTCAGCAAATTTAAGAGAAATACTAACGTTTGTCTAGAATGAAAAAACTGAAAGTTTGAGCATTTTATTGTCATTTTTTGAAGTTCGAGCTAGAATTGAAAAAAATTGAAAGTTTAAACATTTTATTGCTACTTTTTAAAGTTCAGGTTGTAACTAAAAAATTGACGAAAGTTTGAGTTTTTTTTTTTTTACAATTAACCCTTTTCTAGCAATATTGATATAAAGACTTGTTTTCGTTCCATTTCTGGATTATCTATTCATCTTTTAGTTATGATATTTTGTGTTTATTTGCTTTAGTATGGTATCACAATATTCATCGTTTCTATACACTGTTAATATTAATCTCATAATAAAAAATAGATTTTTGAGCCTTTATTTTGGAAAATTATATATTTTGGTGGATAGGCAATGTTTTGACCTCTGAAATAATGAATGCAAATTTTGTATCATTACAAACTAGATTTCGAGAGATCTCCAATAGTATATCATTAGTTAAACTTTGTATTAAAGTTGAAAGTTATGGCCTCTCGAATTTTTCCATGTAAAAATCATGATTAACATAAAAGTGACACGAGATATAACCAATTGACAAATTTAAAAGGGAGAGTGTGGCGCCGACCGAATGAGCTCCGATGAGCGTTTTGAACAAATTGCAAAATCATCTCCGTTGAACAAATTTGATCGTTGCCACCCTGGTGGAAAACCATCACTTTATTATGTTCATGGGCACACACGCCACCTCGGGTGCTTGAAGATGCGTTTGTGTTGAAAGGGGAAAAAGAATCGAAAGCTTATAAGTCCCATCCCTGAAGAGGAATGTGAGGGCCATGCTCTAAATAGGTTTGACATTTTTTTTTTCCCAATACAAGTTTAACAAGTTCTAATGACCTAACCGAGTTTTAGGTCGAATTTAAATATTTTTAGAAAATTCATAAATAAAATGAAGTTATTTTATTATTTTAAAATTAAATTAAATATTTTAAAATTTAAATAAAAAATTGAACTTGAGTCAGTCTATTGCTACCTCGACACTCCATTGAGCTTTTATAGCATTGTCAGTGAATCTAGACTTTTGTGTGTTGCATTTTTTTAGTACGTTGTTTATAATTTTTAGTTCTTTTAAGTATTTATTTTGATTTTCCTAGTATTAAAAATACTGAAAAAGACATTTAATAAAGAAATTCCTAATATGCCGGTATACTTGAAATATGAATGATATAGAAAGAAGTGGCTAATTAGGATCCTTCTCCAATTAATGGAGTGAAAATAATCTCCAAGATTATCATCATTGATTTAGAGAAGTTGGATGGGAAGAATTTGATATTTCACATCAGAAAGTGCAGTATCTCTTTAGTGAGAATGAAGTACCTAAAACCTTGACTATACTACATCCTAAGAATGGAAAATGGCGCATTATCAACATTGTCAATAGGTTTATGATAATTGGTTAAGAGTGACAGGGATGTGTGGTCCATAATGTTAAGGCTTATGATAATTGGTTAAGAGTGATAGGGATGTGTAGTCGATGATGTTAAGTACATGATGACCTGATGAAAAAGTTTGAGCTTTATGTGTTGATACTAAAGAGATATGAGACCAACTTCAAATTAAGTTTACTATACTACAAGAAAAGTGAGAATTAGCGACGGAAAATTATCGACGGAAAAGAAAACGTAGCAAAGTAGCAACGAAATTATGATTTCCGTTGGTAAAATCTACGTGAACAAATTCATTTTGCGACGGAAAATAAAGCGTAGCAAATTAGCGACGGAAAATCTATTTCCGTAGTTAAAATTGTCGTAAAAAATTTTGTTTAGCGACGATTCTAATTTTTCGTCTCTAAAAATGGAGGGAATTCGTCCTGCTAATATTAGAGACGGAATTTAGGGATGGTAACGTGTCCGTCGGTCAATTAATTAAGCGACGGAAAATAAAGCGTAGCAAATTAGCGACGGAAAATCTATTTCCATTGCTAAAATCAACGTGAAAAAATTTGTTTAGCGACGATTCGAATTTTCCGTTGCTAAAAATGGAGGGAATTCGTCCTGCCAATATTAGTGACGAAATTTAGGGACGGTAACGTGTTCGTCGGTCAATTAATTTAGCGACGGAAAATAAAGCGTAGCAAATTAGCGACGGAAAATCTATTTCCGTTGCTAAAATCAACGTAAAAAAATTCGTTAAACGAAGGATCTATTTTCTGTCGCTAAAAATAGAGGGAAGGCGAGATAATAAAATATAAAGGTGGGAATTAGAGGCGGTAAAATAAAATTTTAAATTTCCGACAGAAATTTTCGTCGCTATTTCCATCGGTATATCTTCTTTAAAATACCCGACCCCCCTCTCCCCCTTCCTACTTCATCTTCTTCTCCCATCTGGTAAGTTCCTCTTCTTTCTTGTTTTTTTTTTCCTTTGGTTTCTTTATTACTTTTTCTTGGTGGGTTTTTTATTGTCATATATAGTATTGATTTATGTGTTGAATTCTTTTTGTTGTTGAGGAAGAAACAAGTTTATAAGATCCAGTATAGGGAAGCTCTCTAAATACTCTACTAAATCCTGGTGAGTTTGCATCTTCAATCTTTCTTTCAGCTCTCCTCATCTTTGTGTTAGTTTATAGGCATTTCTTTGATATGGAATTTTGCTTCTTGTATATTTCTTGTAGAGGCTTCCTATTTTGTAGAGGCTTTGAGAGAGAGATGTTGTTGAAAAGATGGTTGGTTGTGCTCAAAGAAGTTGAGAAAATTGTGACTACTTCTGCTGAAGATAAAAGGAAGAGTCTTGAAGAACACCTCATCAACGATGATGGGGACTTTTTTTTAAAAAAATTAATTTTATTTACCGACGGAATTTATTTTCTGTTGGTAAAATGATCAATTTTACCAACGGAAAATAAAATTCCATCGGTAAAATGATCGATATTTACCGTCGGTAAATTCCGTCGATAAACTTACTGACAGCCGTTTTAACGACGTCGTTGGCTGTCGGTAATTTTTCGTCGCTATTTTACATTACCGTCGGAAAACGTTCGAATTCTGTCGGTAATTTCCATCGCTAAACGCCCTATTTCTTGTAGTGCTAGCTTATCACTAATGAGATTGCATGCGTTAAACAAAAAGTTTAATGAATATATGTTAGAACCTAAACACTACATCTTAGGGTGGTGTCTTCTTCAATTTGAGATCTTAGGATAACTTGTGTTGAGCTCACTAACGGACATGTTTAGGCATTGGCCATATAACTTTTAGAGGCTTCTTAGGGATATATTATGATGCTTCTCACCAGTGACGGAGCCAGGGATTTAAGATAGGGGGCTCAAGAATTAATTTTTTAAAATTTTGGAGGGCCCAGTACATCACTGACCTTTAAATAACTCTATCTTTTTATATATATATATATATATATCACTGACCTTTAAATAACTCTATCTTTATATATATATATATATATCACTGACCTTTAAATAACTCTATCTTTATATATATATATATATATATATTGGGGGGCCCAGTGACCCCGCAAGTCTCTACGTAGCTCCATCTCTGCTTCTCACCCATAATAAGAATATAACCATTTTAAAAGAGATTTTGCAACACCTTGAACTAGAAGTAGCATAGAAAGACAAACTACTAAAATGGATACAACTTTAAGCTAATCAACATAAAGGAAAAGAGCTTAAGTATAATTAGGAAAAGAATGGAAAGTGTGAAATGTCCCACAAATATGACTCATCATCAAAGAAAGGTCTCAAAAAGTCGAAAGAGAAAGCGTGAAAAGAAAAAACCTAATTAAAATAAAGTGTTATAATTATGAATAAAAAGGTCACTCTCATATGATTGCATTAAGCCAAATTAGGTATAGCCAAAAAAATGTTAATCTCACTAGTTATGTATGCTCATAAGTAATGATTGATAGTTTCTTTAGTTATATTGTAGACTTAAGAGCAACAAGTTATATAGTTCGAGATTGAGCATATGTTGTAGATTTATGTGGAATTCCAAGGGATATCCAACATTTTTATAGTTAATGATACATAAGTGGAAGTGTTAGGATATGGTACTTATAAGATGAGGATGAGCACTGCATAACCTTTTCTTATGTGATGTCTTATATTCTCATGGAACATATTGTAAACTACTTTCTCTTTTAGCATTTTGAAATTATTTTTTTTCCTTTGGACGAGACTAAGAAGGTTGCTATATCATTTGGTAGCATCATTTATGACTGTTTAGTTTTTTAAATAATAAAATTTTGTTATAAATGTTGAAAAGGCTTTTTTTCCTTAACAAATATTATAACATTTTCAAATTATAATTGTGTATCTAATTATATTAAATGTAACACAAGATTATGACATATATGTTAAGAAATAACGGTTAGAATAGCTCAAGAACGTTTTTTAGGATTTCTTGATAAGATCAACCTGGTTAAGTAGAAAAGTCTGTAAAAAGCATTTTAAAAAGGTTTAAAGAGCCTCTTATCCTTTCTAGTTTAGAAGGCCCCTTCATTGTTAGAAGGCTTCTCTCAGTGTAAAAGAGCAATATTACACGTATCCTAAAAAATAGGGAGTCATTAATGATGATGTCTCAGCTTTTCAAAAATGTGCGCGTAGATTGACAAATATAAGTACGCTCCTATAAGAAGATACACACCGATTACGCTTCCTCTTCTAGTCTATACGTCTACTCATCTTCTTACTTAGTATACCTTAAGCAAACTTCCCTCATTTTCTCACTTTTGTCATTCTCATTTTCTCTACACCTATACTCTCTACATTACCTCCTATTTTCTCTCTCAAATTACACCAAGCTCACCTACAATGGCAAGTTTCATTCCTCTATTCCCATCTCAGTTCAGGTACAAGATGAAAGAAAAAATTTAGGTGGAGAAGAAAATAGAAAGAGTGGTGGACTTCTTGGGTCCTGCCTCAGAGCAGAGGTTTGAAAGGATACCAAAAATCATTGGTCCTATACTCCTTTATTTTTGATAATGACAAAGGGGGAGAGTTTATATGATATATTTTTTAGATATATGATGATACTAAATACATATTTCTCAATGTTGTTCGAATATATATGTAATTGATTATACTATTGAAATTGTGAAAATTTGTGGCATATAAACGATATGTTCCTTTCTTAAGAGACAGGCTCCTGCTAATTATATCTGATCATATAAAAGTCACAGGTATCTTTTGAATCATTTATTATCTCTTTGAATGTTGAAAAATATAACTATTATTGCTTGTCATCATTAAGAATGAGGAGATTGTTAGGTCAAAATTTATATTTAATGATTTTGATGATAACTGTATAATATTTCAAAATTGAAATTAGATTTATTTCCTCATAAAATTAGTGGTATAATTCTCAAAAGGAAATAAAATCATAAAAAATACGCTTTCTTTCTTACAGGAACCTTTTTTATGAACATACCTTATTAGAAATCGTTTATCCAAATGGATCCTACGAATTATGAACGTATATATTAGCTCCATGATTACAGGAAGATTTTTGGCAAAGATTACATCAAAGTTATTCAATGTTAAATCCATCCAGTTGACTAAAGATGTGAGTGACACAATAACTAGTTGAAGATTTTAACTATTTAAGAAATAGCAACAACACTTATGAAAATAGAATGACTATCGAAACATTTTGAGTAGTATCTATATTCTTAAGAATCATATCATTACTATTTTGTTTTAGAAAGTGAAATCACTCTATCAAGAGAGAAATTGTTATTTTGTTTTTCTGTGAGCTTTTTAGAAGCTTGTTATACACTTCGAGTATGGAAGGTTGGAGAACCTTGAAAAATATGTACTTGTGAGCTTAGAGAGACTCATCAAATTTAATACTCAATTTTTTTATAGTGAAACACTTGAGTTGGATACTTGAGGACTAGACGTAAGTTTGGTTTGTAAGTTGAACTAGTATAAATCAACTGCGTCTTTCTTCTTTCTCTTTTTAACTTTTAAATTTTCGCATTATATTGTGTTTGTGTTGTTTTTAAGAGGCTCCTTCACCTTTATAAAAGGCTCCTTCTATTTTCAACTTGAAAGAGGTTCCTTTTAGTTTTAACAAGTCCCTTTTGTTTTTAAATTATTTTAATAAGGTTTATCATTTAGTAGGCTCCTTTTGTTTAAGCAGGGTCCTATCCCACAAAAGGCTCCTATAATCTAACAATTCCTGTCATTTAAAAAGACTTTATCGTCTTACAGGCTCCTACTGTTTTAACTAGGATATGTTTATTATACGAATTGAAAGAACTTGCGAACAATTTTTATACATACAATTCACCCCCCTCTTGCGTGTGTTTGCTTTTATCATAGTCAAGCCTTATCATTCTTAATCACTTCCTCCAAGTTCTTTTTTAGCCTTCCTTTTTTCTTCTCACAATCTCTAAGTACAATCTTCTCGTAAATTCTCTCTGGAGTGTCAGGGTGTCTCCTCTTAATATGTCTAAATCACCTAAGCCTTGTCTTTCTTAATTTTTCATTAATATTAGTCACCTTTAATTTGTATCTTATCATTACATTCGTAACCTTATCTTTTCTAGTAAGGTGGGGAGCTATCTAGAAATATCAAATTTACTATGAGAAATGGTGAGATGGTTTTCTTATTCTTTAATAATATGAGAAAGGTAGGACCTCTAAACTAGACTCTGATGTTATCTATGATCTTGAATAGGTTCCTAAGCTACTCCAAAATGAATGTATGGTTTTAATCCAATTCATTATCAAACTATCCCTCTCAACTTTCACATATCTTACCTAATTATAGTTTTGACTATGAGAGGAATGCCACTTATTAATGGCTTGGACATTCTTCTAGTAGTTTGACAAACAAATCTTACAAAAAAATGCTCAGGGTTAAAAAATAAAATTAAACTTCGATTGATGTAGTCGAAAATAATAGCTTATTACCAAAGTTTCTTTCTTTATGTGTTTGACTGCTAAAAACAAACTAGCCACACTTGATAAACTCAGCTATCTCCATCAGCCAATTAATAACTGTTTTTATAAAAATAAGATAGAAACCTTTGCACACTTTTTTTTTCAATTGTAAATACTCCTTTTTTTGGTAATTTATTTAGGACTTATGCCATCTTAATAACTCTGGACTCAATCATATTGAGTTTTTAGAATGGCTTGGCTCAAATAGGATCATTTCTAAGGGAAATAAGGTAATTTACTTGATAGCTTTTAGTTCATATCTATACAAAACATGGAAAGAAAAGGAACATCAGATCGTTTAAGGAGTTAAAAGTACCAAGAAGCAAGTTTTAAAAAACTTATTTAATGGATAAGGGAACAACATATGCTAAAAATGGAAGCTAGAATATGCATCATTTAATTGCTAGTTATTAGAGAATGGATATGAGAGTTAATCAAGTTTTGCTTTAGAAAGTTCTTCTTCTCGTGTCTTTTATATTTAGGGATGCTTATATTGTAATACATATGCTTCATATACTTTAATAATGTCTATAGCTAGTGCAATGCTAGGCTGGGGGATTGTGTTTTTGCCTTGATACTGGATGGTTTGATTTGGCTTGCACTCCATAGAAGTGAAGTCTTTTTATTGTGATCATTACTTCTTTTGTACAATAAATTCATTAATTCCATTTTTAACTTTTCAAAAAAGAGATATGTCAGCTCTCTTATTGAAATATGTTATTGATGCTTGATAAAGACAAGTAATCATAGGAGAGAAATTCATTAGCAACATTTTCAGAGAAATCAAATTTCCTAAAGCTATTTAACCTTGATTTTCAATCATTCTTCATTATTATCTTATATTTTTAATTATATTTTCTTTATTTAATTACATCATTTATTTATTTATATAAAATTAGAATTAGAATAAATTTGGTAATTAATAAATATAATCCTTGTCGGAAGATACTCTTTTTTATTATATTACGTATTTGTGATAATGTATTCTTACATTAGAAAGCTAACAATAATTTTTTAGTGTCATTGTCAGAGATTGAGTTATTTATTAATATTGATACCAAATAACTCTATTTTTATTTTATATTTACTCATGTTTCTTACTTTGTGCTTTCTAGGAACTCATTTAGGTGCATATGAAGGTTTGGTAGTGATAGTATACTTTAAAGAAAAAAATTCAGAGCTAGAGCATTTATTTCAAACAAATAGAAAAGGGAAAAGGGAAGCTATTATCTAGTCACAAAGACCTATGGTTGATCCTGATGGATCAAGAAATATAAATGATATTCCACTAAACAAACAACTTTTGAATAGCTGACAGGTGGTCAATCTACTAATGGTTTTACGAGATTATACCTTACCATTAATTGATATTCAATTAGTGATCAAAAGGCTTGCCTCTCAAGCGAATAGTTTTAAGTTAAAACATATAATATTGCAAATGATTTGGTCCAATTTAATTGATTGATTGATGAAGACATAATTTTCTTGAGATTTGTGATTGTTAAATAAAATGTTTATGAGGAAGCCTTCAGCTTCAGTTATTTCCTTTTTGTTTGAGAGATAAAAAAAGAACTAGTTGAATTATCTACCAAAATATTAAATCCCTAATTAGTAATATTTAGTTCAAAAGTTCCTTTCAAATTCTTTACACTAGCTAAAAAAAATGCATTAAGATTAATAACTTTGCTAAGTTCAAAAGTGAGACTTTATGTAAAGCATGAAAGAGATACAAGGAATTGTTAAAAAGGTGCCTCATCATGTTTTCCCTAATTATATATAGGTTCATAATTTCTCCAATGGGTTGAGTGGCACTATAAGGACTCTAGTTAATGCATCTGTAAGAGGAGCTCTATTAAAGAAAATTAAAAAAGAAGTATATACATTGCAAGAAGATATGGAAACTAATAGTTACCAATGTCCTAGAGAAAGAACCATCTTAAAAATGATAGTTGATATATATGATATAGATGTTATCACTAATATTATAGCCTAAATTGCTTTTCTTTCGAAATAATTACAGAATAGCCATATGATAGACAACTATCTAATCAACTTCTTTGGTTTGTAAATTTTTTAATAGGCCTTACCAAGGTTACGAGTTATGAGTTTACAATCTTTATTTTTATAAGTACAAATGGCACAAGCTTATTGTGAGAAATTTTAATAAAAAGCATAAAACCCTTATTTTAATAGGTTCAATTAGGAGGGTGTACTCATCTAAACATATCTTGGAGAAAACATTAGAATATATTGTAACTTGAATAAAGTAACCTACTGCAAGAGAAAAAAGGTGAACTTAGAAGATGGAATGGTTCTTCTGGTAACCAATGACACTCCGTTTATCATAAATACTACGACTTATATTAAGAATCAATCAACATAAATTATAAGTTTATAGGTGAAAAGAGTCATTTCTAAATTATTTTAGAATGACTCTTTTTTTATACTATGAATGTTAATGAATTTCTTTTCAGTTTCAATAATTTATGGAAAGTAAAATCAAAGAATCCTTTATAATCAAATTGCTAATCCATTTTTTGAAGAACAATATGGATATTTACTTATAAATTATAAGGCGAATCCAAAAAGAGATGGTAATCAACACTACAAAGCAATTACTCTGAGAAGTGGTTAAAAAAAATAGAGACATGAAAATTTTGACAAGACTAAAGAAAATGCTTTTTATCTAATAGAATTTCCTATTAAAGAGAATGTTGAAGATAAGGAGGAAAATTAAGCATAAGCCCCTTAAGAACTATCTCTGAGAGTTCTCTTTCTTTAACATTAATAAAATAGTGAGCTAGATTAACAATTTTAAACTCTTTCTTTAGCATATGTTAAAGAGTGAGCTAGATCGACAATTTTCTAATCTTATTGATGTGTTCAAGAAACCTTTCATTAATATCCCATTCACAGATGCCCTTTATCAAATGTTTTAAGTTAAGTGAATTTTATGAAAGATATTCTTTCAATAGCAATCTTAGGAACTATTAAATAGCTTCAGTTACTAAAGAGTTAACTTCAATGTTACAAAGGAATTTACCCATAAACTCAAAGATCCATGGAGTTTCACTAACCCATGTTTAATTAACAGTAATGTGTTCGAGGAGGCCTTATCCAATTTAGGTTCAGGTATAAATTTAATGCCTCTATTTATCCTTAAAAATTTAGGTTTATGTGAAGCCAAAAAATACCATAGTGACACTATAACTAATTAATCACTCTCTTAAACACCTTAGATAAGTACTTAAAGATGTGCTTTTAAAGATTGATAAGTTTGTCTTTCCCACATATTTTGTAGTTCTTAAGATGGAGGAAGATAGTGAGATACTATCATACTTCAAAGAACATTCCCACAATTGGGAGAGCATTTGTTAATGTTTAGAAGGGTGAATTAAAATTTTGACTGCAAGAAGAAGAGGTCATTTTTAATGTCTTTAGTACTATAAAGTACCCAATAGTAAGTGTGATACAAACCTCACCAATAGGATTAACGAGATATGATATCAATATAAGCAAGACCTAGGATCATTCTATAGAAACAAGTTTAATTTAAGAACAAAAATACAAAATATAAAGAATGATATAAATTTCCATACTCTTAAAAAATAGGATTAGTGAGATATGATATCAATATAAGCAAGAACTAGGATCATTATATAGAAACAAGTTTAATTTAAGAACAAAAATACAAAAATATAAAGAATGATATAAATTTCCATACTCTTAGAAAAGAAAGGATCGAGATGGGTACAATTATAAGGTTCAATCAATATTATAATGCTAGACAAGATCATAAGTTTTTAGAGAATATAAAATAAGAATTACTCTAAAAGATTAAAGAAAATCTCTTAGAATTTTGTTGAATAATAATTATGATAAATTGCCTATTACAATAATAAGAGAGTCTCATATAAACATAAAACCCTAAAAATGGAGTTTTAAAAAGGAAATAACTTCTTAAAGTAACAAAATCGTAAGCAAATAAAATTATAAGACTAACTCTTGTCTGGGGGGCACAACAAAACCAATTTTATTTTATTTCCTAATATCTAAAAATTAGTTCAAAGCTGGCATTGATCATCAATATAACTCTAACACTATTTGCATTTTGTAACCTTTAGGTGATGCCATCATTATAGACTTGGCTTTAGTCTTTTAAAGAAACAAAGTTTCACACCTTGCATAGAGATCCATCATTAAGTTATTAAGGACTTCTTTAGCTTTATTTGCCCTACTTTGGGTTAATAGTTCTCTAGTGTTCTCAAATGGATCTCCAATACCTTTTGGTGCTTAAGAAGTGGTTGCTTGATTTCCATTATTTTTTCCCTCCTTAAATGGATTTCTCCTTAAATTACCATCTTCATCTACAAAATTAAAATGAGATAAATTATCAATATTAAAAGTGATATGAACACCATACTCACCAGGAAAGTTGATCTTTTAAGTATTATCATTCACTCGTTTCGTAACTTATAACAACACATCTTCTTTTAGTTATTGCTTAGACTTGAACTTACCTAAAAGTTTCTTTTTTTCTTAAATGTTAGCATACTCTATCTCTTGGTTCAAATACCACTTCCTTCCTCCACTTATTAACTTCTTTGATGTATAGTTGGGTCCTTTTCTCAATATTTAACCTTGACTTCTTATGAAGTTTTTTCACTAATTTGACTTTCCTCTTAAGCACAAGATTTAATGAAGATAATTGTTTAAATTCATAAATAACCTCAAAAGCTATGTAACCTGTAATGCTATAAACAATCCACTCATAAGAAAATTTAATGAAAGGTAAAAACTCTTCCTAAATCTTAACATTCTTACTAACAATAGCATAGTAGCTTAGTTCCTAAAATTTACCTCAAAGTCTTCCAAGATTAGCCCAAAAAGTTTACATCGCTATTTGAAACAATGGTTCTATGTAATTTATACAACCTAACATTCTCTTTAAAAAATAACCTAGTAATGTAGATGCATTATTGGTTTTACGAAATGTAATGAAATGTGTCATTTAAGAAAACCTATCCACCACAATATTTTCTTTACCTTGCTTATATTTTAGTATATAATAAAAAGTGCCAATGAAATCCACCACTTGACCTGTCTCATACTCAACTTACTTTGATCTTAGATATATTTCAATGACTCATATTCTATATGTATCATAAAATCCTTAGGTCATAAGTAATATTGCCAAGTCCCTAAGGCTCTCATGAATGCATACATCTCCTTATCATAAGTTGGATAGTTCAATGCTACCCCGCTAATCTTCTTACTAAATTATGATATTGGTTTCCTATCGTGCATTGAAATTGGTCCAATTCTTATACCCAAATCATCACACTCAATCTCAAAGGTATTAGCAAAGTTGGTCAAAGTTAATAAGGGAACCAAAATCAACTTCTCTTTTAATATGTTAAAGGCTCTCTCTTAGTTATCAATCTAATTAAATCTTAAAAACTCCTTTTTAGTCTCTCAATCAAAGGTGCAATAATGGTGCTAAAGCCCCTACCAAGTCACCCATGGAAGCTAGCCAAACCATGAAAACTGCTAACATCACTTATGGTTTTTGGTGTTGTCCACTTATTAATAGTTCTTACTTTCTTTTCATCCACATATATTCCTTTTGCACTTACCATATAACCAAAAAATATAATTCTTTTGTTAAAAATGAACATTTATTTAAATTCACAAACAATTCTCTTGCATAAACACATATAAAACCTTTCCTACATGTTTAACATGCTTATCCAAATTCTTATTATAGATAAGAATATACCGTATCAAACATTCCTAAAAAGCTCACGTAAAATATGAGGCATTATTCTTGTGTAAGTGATAGGTATATTAGTTAACCTAAAATGAATCAGTAACCACTAATACAATTCATATTTAGTTTTAAAGGTAGTGTCCCATTCATCACCTTTTATAATCCTAATTTAATAGTAGACAAATTTCATATCAATTTAGAGAATAAGCATGCACTATAAAACTCAATAAGCATATAATCAAATTTAGGAATAAAGTGTATGATTTACAGTAATTTTATTGATAATATGACAATTCACACAAATTCTCTGCTATCCATCTTTCTTTGGTACTAGTAAAATAGGAATAACACAAAGACTCAAGCTCTCTTTTATATAGCCCTTCTCCAAGAGTTATTTCAATTTCTTTTGGATCTCTGCCTTATCCTTTAGATGTATTCCATATATAGGCTAGTTTGAAATTTGAGCTCCAAAAGTGAAGTATACTTGGTGCTTAATTCCTGTCATCAATGGTAATCCATTCAAAATATTCTCTTAGAAAAGATCATTAGATTCCTAAAAAAGAGACATAATGCCTTTAGGTAAAATAACATTAACAACAACTTTATAAGAAAGAAAGATTCTTTGTAAATAGGAAAAAAGCTTTTGGTGCTTAGCTAAGGATGCATCTCTCAAATCCTGCACTCTTACTACCAAACTCATAACTTTCTCTTAGTATTTATCTCTTTTTTTATTTTTCCCAAAGTGTTTAAATTATCCCTAGGTGTTTTCTTTTTTCTTTCTTATCGAGCTCTCTTTCTTACTTTTATATATCTTGAGTTGATCTTCATAGGCTTTCTTTAGGGAAATTGGAGAAAGGGTGATTAGTTTTCCATTCATGAAAATAATAAATGGAAAATAATAAAAAATACCCCCACACTTAGCTTTTGATCGTCCTTAGGCAAAATATCAAAATTAAGCTTATTGACCCAAAACATCAATTCAATTTCCATAATTTTCCAAGACTATATAATCATAAACAGAGATGAATGACTTTCAAAAATCATAGCAAGAAATCAACATTCTAAGATTCTACTCATGATCAATCAACATTCAATATCTTCAGAAACTGAGCAATCAAATGGTAGACTCGGAAAATGTGTTTAACCAAAATATATCTACGAGTACACTCAATACCATTCATGATCATGACAATCCACAACTTTGCATATCATTTCATTTCTCTACCACTAATGTTCACATGCAAAATCATGAATCAAAGGACTTTTTAGGGTTGTAATGTGGGCAAAGGTAAGGTGAGATATATTTGGGTTAAGTAGCATGAAAGTCATCAAAACTAGTGAAACAAAGCAACACTCATCAAAATTGGGTACCGTCAACTATGACAAATGCAACATTTATATTTCACAGCCTCATTCAACTCTCACACACAAACCACATGAAGCATATACCAATCCGAAGGAATGACTCATACAATTTATGCCAATGAAATCCCAAGAGTGAACCTTCCAAGCCAACCTCTACCGCATATTCAATATACTCAATTAACACATCCATTACAACTCTAGGAAGATGCATAAATCATAAACAACTTTTCAACACATATGCAATTCTTCCTTGATACAT
>JANZLC010000002.1:32256495-32279834 GCA_026413385.1 Erythroxylum gracilipes
ATTCTTTCATACTTTGCTTTTCTTAATTTTAATCAATCAAACCAAACCCCCCATTTTAATTGCTTAATTTGCATGATTCAACTTAGGCTAGTTTTAGGATCAATTTCGCACGTGATTCCTTCAAGAGAGACGACCCGAGGTTCAGCTTGCTACAATCTTGGAAATATTTTATTTTGACCGGTCTCCAAGGTCGATTTCCTTAATCGAACGACAGAGCCGTGATCACTGATCTTGGACTCTTTCACCTGATTTGTACCTTCATGTTCAATGGATAAAATGTCCCACATTTTCTTTGTAGTTTCGCATCCATGAACTTTATCATATTCACTTCTGCTTAGAGCATAACTCAGAAAGAACTTGGCCTTTGAGTTTAATTGAAATCGAGCTTTTTGATCGGTTGACCATCCGATACGAGGAATGATATTGCCTTCATTGTCTATTAGTGTGTATGGTCTATTCTCAACAATATCCCAAAGATCAATATGTGTGGATTTTATAAAGAGACGCATCTTGTCCTTCTAATAATGATAATCCTCATCATTAAACACAGGAGGTTTTGTGACCAAGGCACCTTCAACTATAAGAACATGTGATTTAGTAATGGATCTTTGTCCTCACTTTGCAAAGGTGGTTATTGGAAACTGAGCTCTGATACCAAACGAAGTAAATCACTTGTTAATATAGGAATCACGTAAAGTATACAAAATACACAAGAAGGGGGGTTGAATTGTGTATTCTTTTTGATAATATAAATCTTTTGATATTTCTTGAAAATCTTTTCAACTATCAAATGAATATTAAAAATACTTTACTAAAGTTGATACGTATTTGAATCACAAGTAATTTTTTATCTACTCGTCTAACAACAAGAGAAATAAAGTGTAAGGATAGAGAATAGACGCCACTGGTTCACCCTAAACCTTGGGCTACATCCAGTCCTCAGAGTTCATATGAGATTTCACTATACTCTTCAACTTTACAAGTATTCTTTCTTCCCTTCCAGAGCCTCTTCAGGTCTCTTTCACAAAGTATTCTTTTCGCTATCTTAGCCTCTCTAGGCTCCAGCCTTTTCTTTCTCTCTCTAAGAAAGATGTTTTGAGCATTTCGTTACAATAGTATTCGATCTCTTGTTTCGCACTTTGAATACATAATTTTTCAAAGTATTGTACAATCATAATTTTCTCTCTTGTAAAAACAACATTATTTTAGTCTTCGACTAAGACTAGTATTTATAGCCTAAGTCTCCAACTGTCTTCTTGAGAAACTGCTTCTAGAAACTGTTATTTAGTTGAGTCCTGTAACTAACTCCAACTAACTAACTGTCAGACGCTCTAGAGTATCTTCCTTTTTGTATCGTCTAATTTTGTCGCTTCGTCTGTGTTTTTATGCGTCGTCTATGTTTTGCGCTTCGTCTGTATTTTGCGCTTCGTCTGTGTTTTACGCTTAGTCTGTTGTTTGTGCTTCGTCTGTTATTTGTGCTTCATCTATGATGACGTGTATTGTCTGTTGTTGATGTATCGTCTGTGTTTTCACTTCGTCTGTGATGACTAAGTGTTACTTACATTTTTCTACACATTTAACAAACTTATCAAAACTGTTCATCCATTTCTAAGATTATTATTATTTGTTTGTCACTAAAATTAATAAAAGTAAAGTCTTTTTGACTTAACAAGAAGTTGCTCACAAGTGTGCCAAACCATGTCACACCTATAAGGCCCTTCTTGCACTAGTAAGAAGCCACTCACGGGCGTGAGAAGGGGCAGTTATTCCATTTCCTAAATCTTTAATATAAATGAACAGAACATGTGACGGTCAAGGGATAGGTGTTTTCGATTAGGAAAAGAGGGAAACTTTGGGAGAAGATGAAAAGAAGGGGTACAGCTCCACAATGTTGGAGACCCATAGAGAGCTAGCTTCCCAACACCAATTCGGAGGTGATATCAATGTCGACGAACCTGGTTAAGGATTCTTTCCTTGTATTTATTATTTTCTTTTTCTCTTTAGGAATCGATTGTGTTATCTTATGCATATGGATTTGGTTTTTGGTATGAATGATCACATTCTTGTTATCCTTCGATTACTTGTGTATGAACCTATAGCTAGAATTTCAATATAATCCATAATTGTTATATTTAAGATTTATTTGTAGCGACTAATGGTTCGTAAACATTAAGGATAACATAACCTAGGTTAAATGACCCGAGCATATGTGGTGGTTGCTTAGATTGGTATGTTTTCCTAATTCATAATGTGGCTGTACAATTAAATCTAGAGATTGTATCATAGGTTGTTCGGTGGCTAGGTTTACTTAACAAGCATCTCTTAAGTAAACACAACTTAAGGGAAAACCAGGATTAACAGATATTATTGTTAATCTACGACCAATAGTTGCTAGGAGAGGTTTGAGAATAATAAATTAATAAAGTATGTTCGACTGGGTGTAGGCTGAGATTAAAGAACTGGACTCCCAACAAATTCATCACTTTCATTATTTTGAGTAGTGTTATGACATGTTAAGTCAATTTTGATGTCGTTGTTGGGGAGTGCGGTGTTTAGTTTTTTCTTAATTTTAATTAATGCTTTATATATATTTTTTATACTTAGTTTTTTTAGTTATTTCTTAATCCTTTTACTTTTTATTTAGTATTTGTGAAAAAAATTATGGAAGAAAGTAACTTTTTCTATAATTCATATTCCCAATCTTATAACCAAGTTTAGACTGATCGTATGAACTTTAGTTATGGATGACATAATCAACATAATTACTTCTTTAATAGTTTGCAGGACATACAACAATTCTTACATATACTAGAAGCCTCTTCTTCTAGTTCATGTACATCTTTGGATGACTTTTTCAAAACTTTCACTGCTAATAATCTTCAATTACAACAGGGTATGCAACATCTTTAATAGTGTATACAATAGTTTCAGCAGGAAGTACATCAATTCTAGCAGAAGAAAAGGCAATTTTGGTCTAGCTTTCAAGAATGGGAGAGCCAGTAAAACTCAAGTACATCATTAGAAGAATTAGTTAACGTTGTTACTACTAACACTTTGCAATTTTAGTAGGATGCGAAACAGTTCTAGGAAGCTACAATGTCCAGTTGGGGAGATAACAATCACATGGAACCACAAAGTGAAGAGGAGCAACCATCTCAACCTGAGGAGTACCCATGGGATTTTAGTACAGAGACCTTACAAAATGAAGAGGAGCTTGAGAATCTTGAGAGAACTACTCAAGAAATTGCTTGTGTGGAAGAAATGGAAAAGGAGCTTGAAGTAGAAAAGCATACATCTTTTAGTTCGAAGGTAAATACTGAGTTTTAATTTATTGTTAAGATTAACTCTTTACCTCTACCTGACAGGTTGGAGAAATTGAACGAGAAAAAAAAGGGTGAAGAGACATTCCAACTATTTCAAGAGTGTGGGGACTCAGTAGAGATTGAGAATCTAAAGATATGGCATATGCTGAATATGAAGGATTATCAACTAAGGCCCTATCCCAAAAAAACTCACATGGAGGAAGCTCAAACTATAACATCCGAAGATCATAATTTTTTTCAGGTGAGGAAACTATGAATTCGAGCCAGCGACACTCAATAAAGGCCTTCTTAGGAGGCAACCTAAGGGAAGTTAATTTCTTTTCCTTTACATTTTCGCATTTCTTCCTTTTATGCATGTGTATTTCTAAGTTTTTTGTTTTTACGTGTTTTTAAGTTTTCAATAAAAGAGAGAAAGAACCAAAAAACAAACAAACATTTTCTCTTTTTTCTATTGCTTCTAGGACTATATAGTCATGATTAGAGTGTGAATTGACTAGAAGAATCCATGGCAACTTTAGCATGTACTTATACTCTTGTGATTGGTCAATGTGCATTATCTTTATAAGTGTAGTGACTAGTGGTAGACACAAGTCAATACGATTTTGAGCCTTATTAGACTGACACATTCATATCATTCTCATTATCTTTTGCTTATGTATGACCTTCATGACATGTACATCCTGACTTTGCTTTGATTTTCTATTCAAGACCACATTTTTATCACATGCATTAACATAGAAATGATATAGGCCATTTTTTATAAACTATATTAACTAAATAACCTACCCCTTGATGTGAATCTTCCTTTTGTTAAGCCACCTTAAACCTTATTAGCCTTTCTTTTTATACTAAACACATTACATTCTTTAAACCTAATCGAATGTCTTACTCAAGCCCTAAAGCTAGTGGAGCATTTGTTGATTGTTAATGATTGTGGATATACAAGAGTATAAGTGTAGGGGTATGCATATTGTATGGGATGGTTATAATTATTGGGATGTTATTTTATGACTTATCAATGAAATTCACATGTGATGTAGCTTCTTTCAATGTTTATATGAAAAAAGAAAAGAAAAAGAAAAGAAAGAAAAAATGTTTAAATAAAAATGTCAAGGAGAAAATACATTTTTTTTTTTGAAAAATTGTGTATGATTAGCTTCTCCTCCTAACGTTATATTGAACGGGTGATTTGCTTATAATGTATATAAGGTAGATGTTGCTTTCAAAGGTCACTCCTTACAGTTATAAAGTCTCATTTATGATCAACTTTTGTGAGTGATATATGCTTGATGTGGATTATGATATGAGAGCTTGACTTTATGGTATAAGAGCTTGGCTTTAAGCTAGGGAACATAGTTTTTGCATTCATTATGGTTGATGTACACAATTGTGAGTGAATGTTGGTTTTTGCACTTGATGGTATATTGCTTAATTTTCTTATTTCACTAATTTTGATGGCTTTTGCACCACACTACCCAAATACATCTCACTTTACCTTTGCCCATATTACAACCTTGAAAAGTCCTTTGATTCATGATTATGCATGTGAACCTTAGTGGTGGAGAAATGAAATGATTTACAAAGTTGTGGAATGTCATGATCATGAATGGTGTTAAGTGTATATATCTTAGTTAATCACATTTCATCCAAGTCTACCATTAGATTGCTTAGATTCTGAAGGTGATGAATGTTGATTAGTTATTAGTAGAAGCATTGAATGTTAAATTCTTGCTATGAATTTGAAGGTTATTCATCTTTGCTTATGACGATATATTCTTGGGAAATATGGAAAATGAGTAAATGTTTTGAGTCTATGATTTTAATTTAGATGTTTTACCCGAGGATAGTCAAAAATGAAGTGTGGGGGAAATTGATACGTGCTTAATTGATTATGAATTTATTCCATAACATTTAGTGATTAATGATATGAAAATGCTTAAGATACTCACTTTATTCATATATGATTTAAACAATTCAGAAGAAAAAGAGCTAAAGTGAGTCGAAAGCACTATAATTGGGTCATTTTCTGAAGAATCACACTCACTTGTCTTCATGGATTAAGAAGAAAAAAATTATAGCAAGAAGAAGACAAGAAAATGAAGAATATGAAGAGTGAAGAGTGAAGAGAGCTACTCATGGTCTACATAAGGTTGCATGGGTGTGAGACACTCTCTCATGCCCATGCAATGCTTTATACGGTCGTAAGAAGCCTCTCATGGGTGTTACAAACCATGTCACACTTATGAGGCCCTTCTCACACCTATGAGAAGCCACTCACGGGCATGAGAAGGGCTAGTTGTCCTATTTAACCCTACATCTTTAACATAAATGGACAGAAGATGTGACGGTCGAGGGATATGAAGGTTTTGGTATTTTTGACTAAGAAAAGAATGTAGCTTTTGGCTAGACATTCCGATGCTGGTTCGAAGGTGACATTAACGTCGATGAACCCGGTTAAACATTCGTTCCTTGTATTTATTGTTTTCTTTCTCTCTTTAGGAATTTATTGTATTATCTTATGCCTGTGGATTTGGGTTTTATGTATGAACGATCGTATTCTCGTTATCATTTGATTGTTTATGTATAAACCCATAGCTAGAATTTCAATATAATCCGTAATTGTTATATTTGAGATTCATTTGTAGCGACTAATAGCTTAAAATCATTAAGGATAACATAACCTAGGTTAAATGCCCCGAGTGTATGTGGTTGTTGCTTAGATTGGTCTATTTTCCTAATTTGTAATATGGCTGTCCAATTAAATCTAGAGATCATATCCTAGGTTATTCGGTGGCTAGGTTTAATTAACGAGCATCTTTTAATTAAACACAACCTATTGGAAAATCAGGATTAACTGAGCTTGTTGTTAATCTATAACCAATAGTTGCTAGAAGAGGTTTGAGAACAATAAATTAATGAAGTATGTTCAAATAGGTGTATACCGAGATTAAACTAAAGAACCGGACTCCCAACGAATTCATCACTTTTATAATTTTCAAATACTTTCTTTAATTGGTTTTTGTTAGTTTTATTTTGTTTTATTTTCTTATTTGAAAATCAACCAAAACCCCCACTGGACTCCCAATGAATTCATCACTTTCATCATTTTCAAATATTTTCTTTAATTGGTTCTTTTTGTTTTGTTTTGTTTTGTTTTCTTATTTGAAAATCAACCAAAACCCCCCCCCCCTCCCAAACCTAAACATTGATTATTTTCATTTCAAAAGCTTTACACACACCCTCTATGGGATCGACCGAGTGGTGATGTCGTCACCTGCAACCAAATTCAAAACAAATCACTTCCGTTAAAATAAATTAATGTAGTAGCTATATGTGGATATCGTTCCCACGAGGAATCTTTACGGTAATGAAATTGCGAATTCAAACGGAAAGAATAACGAAAGTAAAAAGGGGGGATAAGGAAATTATGAGAAAAATCACAAATCAAAAGCAATAATTGAATCTAAAAAATCAATGAGAAAATACCTTGATTTTTGGGTCACCGTTATTATCATGCTATTATGGATCCTTGATATAAAATTGCAATCATTAAGAAACATTCATTGGGGAAGTTTTCTCTTAAGTGTAATGACTAGAAACACGTATCCTAGCATTCTTATTAAATAACAACCTAGATACGATCGTGGGTGTAATTGAATAATAGCATTAAGAATCAAGAGCCAATGAGCAAGTGAAATACATGTACGATATGTAATCAATCAAGCCAATATCTTCTTAGAATTTTCGACTCTAACGTAGAGAAGTTAATCCTAATTGGTACTTATGATTATCGAAACTAAATGTCATATTCCGTTAATCTAGCGATTGATCTCAAGCTACGCACCTAGAAACCAACGAATGCAATTAGAAAGAATAGATCCGAAGATATCCAATGTTCATTAACAACGTAAATTCTATTCAAAACATCTTACCATAATAACATATAACATGGATCCCCTCAACCAAGACAAAAGATTTAGCTACTCATAATAGAATTGAAAACAAAAGAAATAACAAGGCTTAATGTCGCCATCCCTGGTTCTTTAATGGAAAATAAGAGAAAACTAATCGAAAGTATGCAGATACCGTAAAGACAGAAGAAAGAAAGTAGCAGCCTCTCAAAAACCTATGAAAACCTAGTCTAAAACCCTCCATGAGAACTTGCATCCATCACCAACTCTTCTTCTTTATACTTATCTCTTCCTTATCTTTTCTTAATTCTCTCTAGATAATGCACTCTTCTATTTTCGATAGGTAATCCCCTTGAAAGATGACAAGATAATCTTTAAATATTGTGATAAGTTTGATTTTGACTTTTGACATTTGATCTGCAGATTTATTCCATCCTTAGGCGTGCCCACGCTTAGTTACTAAATTGCTGTCAATTTGGGAATTTTGGATTTTCTGCATTCTTTTGCATCTTTTTGATTCCATTTCATCTCTAAGGTGTTGAAAACCATCTGTAAACAATTATAAAATAATTCCATTAATTTAAGATAATAATTTCAACACAATAATGATAATTAAGTCCAAAATAAGTGCAATTTAATGACTTAACAAATTCCCCCACACCAAACCTTTGCTTGCCCTCGAGCAAACATGTCAAACCATTACACTCAGTCAATTCATCCTTCATAAGATCAACTGTACACAATTCATTAACTTGAGCCAATAAGATTTAAGTTGCAACACATATCATAATTGCTTTTCACCAATGCAAATAAACGAAGTCAAAATAAGGCAACTTTGTTAAAAAGCAAACATGAAATCAAAGTGAATTCTTCTTATAGATTTCACTCTTACACTCAAGTGTTTGCGGGTAAAGTGTTTCTCTCAAATCTCACCCTATCATGTTGCACTACCATAGGCTTGCAGTTTTACCAATTATCATTCATTCAGATCACATAGGCTAATAGATCATAAGGACTTTATTCAGGGTTGTAATGGGGCTAGGTTCACAGGTGAGGTAAAAACATGACAAAGGTTTCATCACAAGCATTCACAAAGCATCAAGTAAAAGGGACACGTAACTAAAATTTTAAGATAAACGCATGACACAAAGGGTTACAACCACTCATACTAACTCAAGCTACTGTGCTTTATTCTTCTTTTCTTTTTCTTTCTTCTTTTTCTGATTTTTTCTGATTTTTTTCCTTTTCTTCTTTTTTTTACATGAGTAGAAGTACCTAACAAAATATCTCAGAACACAATACTGAACAAAGTCCCAAATTACTCAACGCTTCATTCAACTTATGACAGGGTAAGGCTAATGGGGTTTTTGGGTTTTAAAATAAGGTGATTGATTGAAAAAAGAAACAAGGATAAAGGCTCAAAAGTGTTTGCAAAGGGCAAATAAATAGGTGGGTCAATTTTAAGCTAAGGGTGTAAAAACAAGGAAGGCCTTAATCATTTCTATATCCTATGCGATCAAACAAATTCAAACCGGTTCCATACAAGTTCTGAAGGCAACATGAATAGAGGAGCATCACACAATTCAAACAAATAACATGACATCAAGGTGATGTCATTTAGGCTTAAATTTCACTCACAAGTTCAAGTTAAGAATTCACCTTAATTCCACAATTTACTTCATTACTCAAATGTCAAAATTTTGGCTAAGTCTATGAGATTAGTTATTGCAATCAATCAACATGTTTCATCTTAAAACTCACTTAACCCAATTTAATTTCATGCATATACTCAATCTCATCCAAACTAATGTGACCAAGCTTCATGGCTCAACATGCAAAACCATACGGAAAATCAATAAAAACTGTACACAATCCCAGAATATTCACATCAAAAGTTCAAATCATTCCCCCACACCTAAACCAACATTGTCCTCAATGTTAAAGAAGCATAAAGAAAAGGAAAAAGGGTGAAAAAAGCTTCTCTATTTAGAATTGCTGCAATCAATGGGTTGGCGGATGTGGCAGTTGAAAACCTTCATACTCCTAGTAGGCCATCAAATTGTGTTCAATCCGGTGCAATGTCCTTTCAAGCCGATTGAGACGAGCATCCAAATCGGTGTTTGGTTGGGGATGAGTGCTAGATTGAGCCGGTGGTTGGTTGCTAGGTTCAACCTGTGGGACTCGACGTCGTCCGGTCGAAGTTCTTGTTGTTGGAAAAGTAGTTGGGTCGGAAGTAGTAAAAGCAAGGTGACCATGACTAAGATCCACAATACCCATCCTACATAAACAATCTAAATCCAACGGCTCTATACCATAAGCCACATTCATAGTAGTGTTATCAAGATCTAACACGTCCAAATTAACCATTAATTGTGTGATATATGACCCAAGAATCAAAGGTTTAGATTTCTATTGTAAAACGGAATGAAACTGTGTCATAAACCAAAAACCCAAGTTAATCAGAATATGCTATCCATGAACCACAAGAAATAAAATTTGACCTTCGACAAAGTACCCGCAGCATCCTTCTAACCAGAAAAATTAAATGCTAACAACCTATGGATGATTTTGAAAACAGAATTATGAAGAAAGGAACTTTTGGAAAGGCTAGCATTATAAGGATGGGTATTAACAGACCACTGACACCATAACTTTATGGTATTGAAATCTTCATGAAAATCATATTGAGAATGGATAAATAATTCAGCCTCAGTTTTAGCAGTGGAAAGAAATCCCAAGGCAACATTGAATTCAGCAATTGAACACGCAAATTCCTTTCCCATCAATCTAAATTCAACAGCCTCTTTCATATACATATCAAAATCCTTATCACAATTGAATTGGAAGGTGCTATAAAATTCTCTAATTAATTCAACAAAGGCAGGGCAATTTATTCGGGCAAAAGCACTCCATCCAATAGGACCCATCAATTGCATAAAAGAGTCATAAACATGTAAAGCTTCAAGTGTATCAGAAGTAATGAACTTATAGGGGCAAATTTTTCGTTCACTTAGCTGCTGGAATCGGGCTGTATCTTCGGGCAACAAGAAGGAAGTGCAGCTCGCCACCTTAGTAGTCAACTTGCTTCGGTTTTCAACCTCCTTACGTCTCCTTGACCGTAGTCGTGTACGTGGTGCTGGATGAGGAAACGTGAGTGCTGGAGTTGGGGTAGGGGCATTTCGGTGGTCAGTAGCAAACTGTATTAGTGTGGGTAACCTTCGGGAGTCACTCTTCTTCCTTGGCATTGTGCCAATTCGTGGAAGCTAACCTGCAAAAACAGAGACTGACGCAACACCACAATCGCAAAAGAGGGTTGCATGGGTGAGTGGGTAATTAAAGAGGAGAGTTACGTATATTCTGAATGAGAAGATGAAATTGGTGGATTAAGGTGTATTGGGGAGAAGTAGGGGCAGCTGGGGAAAGAAGATGAGAGAAGGAATTTGGGGGGAAAACAAAGAGGGAAAAGTAAAAAGGAAACAACAGGGGGCGGTAACCCTGAAATTTTTCATTTTATACTTTTTTTTAATTGTTTAAAAAAGAAAAGAAAAATAAAGATGACAGAAATTTTAAAAAAATGTAAATTGACATGCCTAACTAAATGAGATAACATAATGAAAAATAAAAACTGTTAAAGAATCAACATAGACAAACCTAAACAATTTACGAGTTTCCCCGAACATGCTTCTTTAAAGTCATTAGCTGGACCTGTGGCATTACTTACCGGGTTAGAAATAGGTTAGAGGTGCCAACTCTATTTCATCCACTCGTTCGACCGAAGAATTTTCATAATACGGCTTCAGGCGATGTCCATTAACCTTAAATACCTTAGAGGTATCTATGCTCTGAATTTCTACCGCACCATGAGAAAAAATGTTAGTAACAATGAACAGTCCAAGCCAACGAGATCATAATTTTCCTGGGAATAACTTAAGCTTTGAATGATAAAGAAGAAATTTTTGTCCGATGGAAAAATGTTTCCTAGAAATCATTTTATCATAGAAAGCCTTAGTTTTTTCCTTGTAAATTTTCGAATTTTCATATGCCTCATCACGAATCTCTTCTAATTCTTGCAATTGCAACTTCCTACTGGTACTAACCTCTAATTGATCCATATTCAACTACTTCACAACCCAGTAAGCTCTATGCTCAATTTCCATAGGTAAATGACAAGGCTTACCGAAAACTAACCTGTAAGGCGACATACCGATAGGAGTTTTGTATACAGTTCGATATGCCCATAAAGCATCGTCCAATCGAAGACTCCAATCTTTTCGGTTCGGATTTACCACTTTTTCTAGTATGGACTTGATCTCTCTATTGGATACCTCAGCTTGCCCACTTATCTGTGGATGGTAGGCGGTAGAGACTCGGTGTGTAATACCACATCTTTTCATCAATGCTTCAAAAATCTTGTTAAAAAAATGGGTCCCTCGATCGCTAATGATAGCTTGAGGCATTCCAAACCTGACAAAAATATGTTATTTAAAAAAATCAATTACGGTTTTAGCATCTTCAGATATAGTGGCTTTAGCTTCAACCCATTTCGAAACGTAGTCTACTGTCAACAAAATGTAATTCTTACCAAAAGAGGAAGGAAAAGGACCCATAAAGTCTATTCCCCAAATATCAAAAATCTCACATACCAGAATGTTCGTCAGTGGAATTTGATTCTTTGATCCCAAGTTACCTTTTCTTTGACAATGATTGCAAGACTTGCAAAACATGTAAGAGTCATAAAATAACTTAGGCAAAAATAGTCCACATTCTAAAATTTTACGAGCAGTTCTTTTGGGACCAAAATGTCCCCCACACACAGATGAATGACAAAATTGCAAAATAGACGAAATTTCATCATCTGTGATGCATCTCCAAACAATCTAATCAGAACAGAATTTCCAAAGGTGAGGTTCATCCCAAACATAAGATCTAGCCTCTCGCTTGATTTTATCTCTCTCAGCTCTAGATAGATCACTAGGTAAAGAATTAGTTACTAAAAAGTTCACTATGTCCGCATACCAAGGGATTACCTGTTCAATTGCAAAAAGACTCTCATCTGGAAACTTGTCGTGAAGAACATTAGGCGTGGTACTTAATGTGATCCTGCTTAAGTGATCGACCACAAGATTTTCTTCTCCTTTCTTATCGCGAATTTCCACATCGAATTCTTGGATCAGTAATATCCATCGAATTAATCTTGGCTTGGCTTCTTTCTTGCTTACCAGATACTTTAGGGTTGCATGGTCAGAGTAGATGATCACCTTCGTCCCTAACAGATATAACCAAAACTTTTCCAACCCAAAGACGATTACTAAAAACTCGTTCTCCATTGTGGAATAATTTTTTTGGGCACCATTAAGTGTCATAGAAGCATAATAAATAACATGAGGTACCTTGTCCACTTTTTGACCAAGCACAACGCCAACTGCATAATCCGACGCGTCGTACATCAACTCGAAGGGTATATCCCATCGTGGTGGCTGAATAATCGGCGCTGTAGTGAGTCGCTCCTTCAGCTCATCAAACACACTTCTGCATGACTCTTCAAAATTAATTTTCTTGTCTTTTTGGAGCAGTCTACACATAGGTTGCACAATTTTGGAGAAGTCCTTGATAAATCGCCAATAAAATCCTGCATGACCTAGAAAAGAACGAACTTCTCGCACAATTGCAGGGAAAGATAAAGATCGAATAATATCTATCTTATCTTTATCGACTTCAATTCCTTTCGAAGAAACAGTATGGCCCAAAATAATGCCTTGATCAACCATGAAATGACACTTTTCTTAATTTAAAACCAAATTAGTTTCAATGCAACATTTTAGCACTTTTTCAAGGTTGATAATGCACGTTTCAAACGACTGCCGATATACCGTGAACTCGTCCATAAAAATTTCCATGCAATTTTCCACAAGATTGGAGAAAATATATACCATACATTGTTGGAATGTCGCGGGTGCGTTGCACAATCCAAATGGCATTCGTCGGTAAGCAAAGGTGCCAAATGGACATGTTAAGGTTCTCTTCTCCTGATCCTTAGGTGCCACCAAAATCTGATGGTATCCTGAATAGTCATCTAAACAACAATAGTGAGATTTTCCCACAAGTCTTTCAAGCATCTAATCAATAAATGGAAGCGGAAAGTGATCTTTTCTAGTAATTGAATTAAGCTTCCTATAATCTATACATACCCTCTAACCATTTTGGACACGAGTCGGAATTAACTCACCATTGCTATTTTCAATTACCGTTACACCAGTTTTCTTCAGTACTACCTGGACCGTACTTACCCACTTACTATCCGAAATCGGATAAATGATGCCCGCATCAAGAAGCTTCAAAATCTCTTTCTTCACCACTTCCATCATGGGTGGGTTTAGACGACGTTGTGGTTGCCTCATCTCCTTCGCCTCATCTTCCATCAAAATTTGGTGCACGCAGATAGTGGGACTAATACCTTTTAAATCAGCTACCGTCCAACCGAAAGCTTCTTTATTCTCCTTCAAAACTTTGACAAGCTAGCTTTCCTGCACATCCGAAAGTTGATTAGAAATAATCAAGGGCAATGTATCTTTCTCACCTAAAAAGATGTATTTTAGATGACTAGGTAAGCTCTTCAATTCCAATGTTGGTGGGCTAGTCAATGATGGTAACAATTTATCCACCCTCTTTGATGTTTCTATAGACATGGGCTGATGAAGAGGTGGTTTGGTTGTCTCCAAGCAAGGTGACGTTTTGTGTGATGCAGCTGGTGGTTCCTTAGCTAACGTCAATCCTTCCCCATCTTGCCAATAAGATACGTTTTCCAATTGTCCATTAAAGAATAACGATTCCTCATCTCTTTGTGAAGTTAACGTTTTATCCCTTTGTTCACCAGATAACGCAGGTTCTTCATCTCCTTGCCATTGTGATGCCTTGTCCATCAATTCAACGTCATTGTTATCTTCCAAAATCCAATTCTCCTGCATCCATGTGTCAATAAAATCCACATAAACAATAGATTGTTCACCATTTGGAATTTTCATGGTATTATAAATATTGAACGTAATTAAGTCACCATCGAATTCCATAGTTAAAGATCCATCATAAACATCTATTTTAGTACTAGTCGTTTTAAAAAACGGCCTTCCGAATAAAATCGGAGTGGAGGAAGATGTGTCATCTGTGCCCATCTGCAAGATATAAAAATCAACCAAAAAAAGAAAGTTTCCTACTTGAACCAATATGTCTTCTAACACACCTTTCAGTTAAGCATTTGAGCGATTCGCTAATTGAATCACTATGTTAGTTTCTTTAAGAGCCCCAACATTCAAAGATTTATACACATCGTATGGCATAACATTTATGGACGCATCTAAATCTAATATAGCTCTTTCAATCTGCAAATTACCAATTTAGAACGGGATAGTAAACATACATAGATCTTGAAATTTCGGTGGAAGCTTTTTCTTTTGTAAAATTGTTGAAAAGTTTTCTCTTAATTGGACTTTCTCATCGAATTTCAATTTCCTCTTTGACGTACAAAGCTCCTTAAGGAATTTCGCATATCGTGGAATCTATTTAATTGCATCAAGGAGAGGGATATTTACTTGAACCTTTCAGAAAGTCTCCAAAATTTCCTTGTCTTGTTCTTCCTTTTTTGCTTTTGCTAATCGACTCAGAAAAGGAGGTGGAAGCACCTTGTTTTGTTCCCCTTTTTGCGTCAATTCAGGTGGGGATGTTGTATGCGTGATTTCTTCCTCTACTTCTCTTTTGGAATTTTCCAGAATTTGTTCCTGTAGTTCCTTACCACTCCGTAATGTGATAGCCTTTGTACTTTATCTAGGATTAACCTCCGGTTGCGATGAAAAATTACCAGAATTTCATGCTTCCATTCGATTGACGACAGCTGCAATTTAACTTAACTGGGCTTCGAAATTCCTTTGTTGATTTTTCAAATTTTGGATACTTGCTTCAGTATTCCGCTGAAATGTCAAAGTGTCAAAGTGTGCACTATATCTTCCAAAGAAGACTTACCTTTGGTAGTTGACGTTATATTTGGATTTTGACGCGACATGTATGGTTGTCTATATGGTTGAAAATTTGTGGCTACTTGTTGTCCTTGAGGATTCCCATATCGCAAATTCGGATGATCGCGCCATCCCGGATTATAGGTATTGAAAAATGGGTCGTACTTCCTTTGATTTGGCCCAGCAAATCCTCCCACGGCATTCACCTACTCTATGTTTTCTTCCTACAAAATCAGACATAAATCAGTAGAATGTCCTAACATTGAGCATATACCACATACCTTAGCTTCTTCTTTCTTCGTGACCGCTAATTGTCGCACCAAAGAAGTGAGGCCATCCAATCTCTTTTCCAACGAGGTTGCACTAACTTCATTCATGCCCTTTGACCCATGCCCAGTACGGATTCTGAATTGTTGCGTGTTGGAGGCCATGTTCGCGATCAAGTCTCTTACGGCCGCTGGCGTTTTATCGACTAACGCACCACCGCTTGTAGCGTCGATCATGCTCCTATCAAAAAGCAAGAGTCCTTTGTAGAAATATTGAATTAATAATTGTTCATTATCTGGTGGTGTGGACAACTAGCGCATAGTTTCTTAAATCTCTCCCAATATTCGTAGAGTGTTTCTCCTATATATTGACGAATTACGGAGATCTCTTTCCCAATATTAGCTGCTCTCGATGCTGGAAAATACTTTTTGAAAAAAAGCCTCTTCATTTCAGCCCATGTTTGCACGTTTTCTCTGGCTAAATAGTATAGCCAATCTTGCGCATTGTCTTTAAGGGAAAACGGGAAGGCTCTCAGCTTAATCTGTTCTTCCGCCACATTTGTCGGCTTCATGCCCATGCAAACTACGGCGAATTCCTTCAAGTGCTTGTATGGGTCTTCTCCCAATAAACCCCTAAAAATAGGTAATAGATGAATTAGCCCAGATTTTAATTCAAAAGTATTATTATCACCTAAATTTGGGAACTTGATGCAGTGTGGCTGTTGCGCGTCCATTGGCACGGCTAGTTCGCGGCAGTTTGCGGCTATTCTATCCATTCTCTGCGTCTCCTTTTGCTGTTTAGTCTGTTTTCGTAGTATTTTTACTATCTTTTCAATCTTAGGATTGTATTGTAAATTAACTGATTGGTTTGAACGCGTAACATACATAAACCATCAAAATTTCCCGACAACGGTGCCAAAATTTGGTGATGCTGTCGCCTGTAACTAAATTCAAAAGAAATCACTTCCGTTAAAACAAATTAATGTAGTAGTGGTAAGAGGATATCGTTTCCACGACGAATCTTTATGGTAATGAAATTACAAATTCAAATGAAACAAATAACGAAAGTAAAAAAGGGGGTTTGGTCACGACAATATAAGGAAATTATGAGAAAAATCATAAACCGAAAGCAATAATTGAATATGAAAAATCAATGAGAAAATACCTTGGTTTTCGGGTCACCGATGTTATCATGCTATTATGGATCCTTGATATAAAATTGCAATCATTAACAAACATTCATTGGGAAAGTTTTCTCTTAAGTGTAATGACTAAAAACATGTATCCTAGCATTCTTATTAAACAACAACCTAGATACGATCGTAGGTGTAATTGAATAATAGCATTAAGAATCAAGAACCAATGAGCAAGCAAAATATATGTACGACATGCAATCAATCAAGCGAATATCTTCTTAGAATTTTCGACTCTAACGTAGAGAACTTAATCCTAATTGCTATTTATAATTATTGAAACTGAACGTCATATTCCTTTAATCTAGTGATTGAACCAATTAATCTCTAGTTGCGCATCTAAAAACCAACGAATTCAATTAGAAAGAATAGATCCGAAGATATCCAATGTTCATTAACAACGTAAATTCTATTCAAAACATCTCACCATAATAACATATAACATAGATCCCCTCAGCCAAGACAAAAGATTTAGCTACTCATAATAGAATTGAAACAAAAGAAATAACAAGGCTTAATGTCTCCATCCCTGGTTCTTTAATGGAAAATATGAGAAACTAATCGAAAGTGTGCAGAAAACGTAAAGACAAAAGAAAGAAAGTAGCAGCCTCCCAAAAACCTACAAAAACCTAGTTTAAAACCCTCCATGAGAACTTGTGTCCATCACCAACTCTTCTTCTTTATGCTTATCTCTTCCTTATCTTTTCTTGATTCTCTCCAAATAATGCACTCTTCTATTTTCAGTAGGTAATCCCCTTGAAAGATGGCAACACAATCTATAAAGATTGTGATAAGTTTGATTTTGTCTTTTGAAATTTGATCTGCAGATTTATTTCATCCTTAGGCGTGCCCACGCTTAGTTACTGAATTGCTATCAATTTGGGAATTTCGGATTTTCTTTATTCTTTTGCATCTTTTGATTCCATTTTGTCTCTAAGGTGTTGAAAACTATCTGTAAACAATTATAAAATAATTCCATTAATTTCGAATAATAATTTCAACACATTAGCGATAATTAAGTCCAAAATAAGTGCAATTTAATGACTTCACACCTAGACTCACCACTGCTATAGTTGTAGGTCTACTTATTTTGAGTAGTGTTACGACTCACTATGTCACTATACCACTATAGAAAAGGAGCTTTCAGGTAATGTTTTTCGCCCATATTTGCTTGCCGCTAAAGTAATTATTTATTCTACTCATGCAGCTCTCAAGTACCCACTCTCCAATAAAAAGGCAAAGCCAAGATTCATTTGATGGATACTCTAATTACAAAAGTTTTATTTGACAATATGTGATAAGTTGCCAAAAAATTTATAGTTGACCACCCTAGCAAATTGGTCATAAGCAAGACACATCACCATTGAATGATGATTTTCTATATGAGCGCCTCTTTTCCTTTCAAGAAACTATACCTTACTATGATGATGGAATCAACTACTTAAATACTAAAACATTACCAGTTGATTTGTCTAAAGCTCAAAATGATAAAATAAAAAGTGAAGCTAAATGTTATATTTGGATGATCCTTATAGGTGAAAATTTTGTTCTAATCAAATCATTACAAGGTGTGTCACCCAACATGAAACCCCCTTAATTTTAAATTTATGTTATTCATATACATGTAGGGGACACTTTGGTCCTGAAAGAAAAACTAGTAAGATGTTAAAATGTGGATTATTTTAGTCTACTTTATTTTGTAATTTGTAAAGATTGTGAGCATTACCAAAAAACTGGAATTTATGGTATAAAGATCAAATGCCACTTCCCTATTCTTATTGATATATGGGGTATCAATTTTATAGGTCTTTTCCCCTCGTATACAACAATATTTACATACTTTTTCATATGGATTATGTTTGAATTAGGTTGAAGCAAGGCTACCCACACTAATGATTCTAAAGTGGTTGTACATTTCCTTAAAACTAACACTTTCTTAAATTTTGGAACACTAAAAGCTATAATTAGTGATTATAGGATGCATTTTTACAAAAAAAAATGGTGGAAACCTTAATAAAGTGATGCAATGTCACCGCATTTTTAGCACACACCATCTAAAAACTAGTAGATAAGTTGAGGTGTCAAATAGGGAGATTAAGTCCATACTTGAAAAGAGTGTCAGCACAAATAGGAAGGATTAGAGCAAGCATCCTGATGAAGCACTATAGGTCTACCGTGTAGCTTACAAGAACCTAATCGGTATATCTCTTTATCATTTAATTTTTGGCAGACATTTCATCTTTCGGTAAAATTGAAATATAAGACATATTAGGTTGTCAGGTAATACAATATGAGACTAGATAAGGTTGGTGAGTAGTAAAAATTGCAATTGCAAGAGCTAGAGGAAATTCATAATGATGCTTATAAGAGTTCTAAATTTATAAAGAAAAGATAGGAGCTTTTTATGATTGAAGAACTCATAGAAAACACTTTTTAATTGGTAAAAAAAGTTTTACTTTATCACTCTCATCTGAAATAATAAATTACGCTCTAGATGGGTGGGACTTTTCATTATCACTAACATATTTTCTCATGGTGTAGTTGATATTTGTGCATTAGTATGTGTTTTTCTAAGTATTTGGCATGTGTTTCTTGCATAATAGGTTAGTATTATTGTGTTTTAGGACTTATTTTGTGTTTTTTTTCTTAATTTGATCTTCATGGTTGTTCTTTTGTGTTTGATGTTAGTTTAGGGTAAGAATTGATCATTTTGGTGTAGGAATGGAGGGTGGAAATCTTTGTGATTAAGCTAGGGACAAGAGAAGAGAAGAGAAGTGGAGCTGTTAAAGAACAAGAACCCACGACCGTTGGAAAGGGCATGTTTCCCACGATTTCCATGGGGAAATCTATGGAGAAAGTTTTTTGTCACATTAACCCACGATCGTGGGAAGCACAAGGATAATTCCTACAATCGTGGGATGCTTAGCACGAAGAGACACCGGGTTTCACTTCTTTTTTTAGGGTTTATGACTTGTCTTGATATATATATTGTCAAAAATCCCTAGGGAGGAGGTGCGTCGTGGAACTTGCCTCCTGGAGTTAAAAGAAAAATTAAGAGCCTAGAGATAGGTGGAGAATCAAGGTTTTCATTCCCAATTGGGCAAAGAGCACCTCGTCATCCAGATTTTCTAGATTTGGGCAAAGAAGAGGAGGAGCAGCCCCGTTTAATTATTATTTCTATTTCTTTCTCTTCTAGCACGTTTATCATAGATTGTTTGGTTGTTGGGGATGTTAATGATATTATGAGTGGCTAAAACATTTTTTAGGGTAGGTTAAACCTTGCAACAAATCGAGAGAGTGAGCTTGGTAATTTGTGTTAAATGTACAATGAGAGTTGGAGTTTAATAGACTTATAAATAACAAGTTATTGATTTATTAGGAAGAGATTTCAATAGGTCGATATAATGCCTATTGGATAGTTTCATATCTAGTTGAATGTTTAGGAAAGGCTTTGCATATCGAGAGATCCCAAAGTTAATCCTAATTTATTTAACTAGTGACATTTAGTTGCACCTTGAGAGAGGGAAGCTAAAATTTTAGGAAGTCTTGGGCCAAGCATAAATTGAATCAATTAACCAGAAGGAGGCAAATAGGGATAATGATAAGTCCTAATTTCTAATCCTAATTTTCTTCAATTTTTAGTTTTCGATTTTGGCTATGGTTGCATTGTTTTCTTTGGATTTTTAGTTTTCGATTTCAATTTTTAATTTCTAATCCTAATTTCTTGAATTGGTTTCTTAAACAAAGCACAACTTGAGTTAAGTGGTGCCTAAATACAATCCTTGTGGGATCGATATCCACTTTTTACTGCAAATTACGACCCGTATATTTATGATTTTGAGCATAAAACTAGTAGTTTGTTTTTCAATCAATAATAACCTAAGCGTCTATAGTTTCTAGTTCCATATTAAACTTCTCCGCTCGGTCCTTTGTTTAATACTAAAATGATGCAAAGTTTGGTCATGCTATTACATCCATTCAGTTTAGAAACTATAGCAAACATAAGACAACAACATAATTCCTCAATCATGCATATTTGACTAAAATAGCTACATCAATCCTCAAGAAAAAGAGATCAACCCACTATAGCATAAACGCAGTTCATCATCTCCATACACTTCAATTGCATGTTACTGTCAACTGAAAAATGTAATAACGATGAAAAAAATGAGTACTAAAGATGAACTATGAAAAGAAAACAAATAACAGTCGGTTAAGCTAACAAGTAATAAGTTCAGTAAATAAATAAGAAACTAAGCAACAAATGAAAAATAGAATGAGAAAACAAGGATCGAATGAGGGAGTGCGGTTGGTCTCCTGCCCCTCTCAAGCTTCTCGCATTAGCTCTCTCCTTCTACTTCAACTTTGTAGTACCCCAATCTTATAGGACACATACCTGACATCCTAAGTGATATCTGAGTACGAATCCCATAAGAGTGGCATGCTAAAATAGTAAATGGACGAATCCCATTGTAAATTTTCTTAAACAATAAACGCATATGCGAAAAATCGATAATCGATTTCGGCCTGATTTATTTATAACAATTTCAATCACAAAAGATACAAATATTATTGAACACATCAGAGTTTCAGTAATCACTTGGGCCTATTATAGAACAAAATACTTGTTTTCATAATATCTTCACATTTCAAAAACCATTTTCATACACATTGTACAATACTTAAGATTACACTTTTCAGTACAACATAACGAAATACATATGCAGGTGCAAACTGATCCCGACCCATAACTCATGCTCATTTGCAGTGACTGAACTCCAATTGGTCTAATTGGATAACTCCTTTCAACTTGAAAAGCCACGTTGCAATTTTTTATGAGTTCTGTGAACTCAATGAGTGAACCATCATTGATGATTTCACCAGATTCATATACACAAATCACATATTTTGCAATTATTTATGTAGAACATGTATATTCCAAATACTCACACTTTCATGGCACATCATTTAAGTATTGCAAATCAGAACATATATACACAGATACAGATGTATATGAGACTCCACATTCGTTATTATTATTGTGACCAAGTGCCTATCACATATCACATATACAGATACTGACCCATTAGGCTCAGTTAGAAACATATATCATAGAGCATGGCTCTATGTGCAGAATCATATACCACGGAGCAAAGCTCTACGTGCAAATGTTTGACATTAGCTACTGTGGTCACAACGCCTTTATCTGAGAATGTATTTTATGAAATGCATCAATTCAGAAATTACCATATGTCATAATCATTTATAAAGCACAGTCAGAAATTACCATATGTCATAATCACTTTCGTTGGAATCTCCTAGTCAGCCAAGGGCAGTATTCAGAGGAGTTAGTCATGCAGTGCCAGCTAGGATGATATCCTTCATGAGTGCTTTGAGGTTGATGCAGGGAGGATGTGAGGCTTATCTGGCCCATATCATTGATACTAAGATTGAGCGAAGTGTATAGGACATTCCGGTGGTTAGGGAGTTCTTGGATGTGTTTCTAAAGGAGCTACCAGGTTTACCACCAGATCAGGAAATGGAGTTCACGATCAATTTAGTTCTAGGTGCTGCTCCTATATCCATTCCTCCATATAGGATGACACTTGTGGAACTGAAGGAGCTGAAGGCTCAACTTCAGAAGTTATAGGAAAAGGGTTTCATTAGACCCAGTGTTTCACCTTGGGAAGCTCTAGTATTTTTTGTGAAGAAGAAGGATGAGACTTTGAGGTTGTGCATCGATTATAAGCAACTGAATCGGGTGACAGTGAAGAACAAGTATCCGTTGCCTAGAATTGATGACTTGCTTGATCAGTTGCAAGGAGCTCAGGTATTTACTAAGATGGATCTGAGATCAGGGTACTATTAGTTGAAGATAACAGAGGACGATATCCCTAAGAGTTCTTTCCGGAGCAGATATGGGCATTTCGAGTTTCTAGTGATGCCGTTTGAGCTGACTAATGCCCCAGTAGCTTTTATGGCCTTGATGAATAAGGTGTTTCAGCCCTACCTGGATCAATTTGTGATTGTATTTATTGATGATATCTTGGTGTGTTCGAAGAGCAGAAAGGAACATCCTGAGCATTTCAGAGTCATCTTACATATTATGAGGGAGAAGCAACTGTATGCTAAATTCAGTAAGTGTGAATTTTGGCTAGATCAGGTTATGTTTCTAGCACACATAGTGACTGGAGATAGCATACAGGTAGACCCGAAGAAGATTGAGGCAGTGATGGATTGGGAAGCTCCAAGGAATGTGTCAGAGATTCGAAGCTTCCTAGGATTGGCCGGGTATTACTGGAGGTTTATCGAGGGGTTTTTTTTGATCTCAGCCCCTCTGACAAAATTTCTGAGGAAGAATGTAGTGTTCGTATGGGATGAGGAGTGTTTGAGGAGTTTTGAGGAGCTAAAACATCGGTTGACTACTGCACCAGTGTTGACTATTCCATCAGGGACTAGAGGCTATGTGGTGTATAGTGATGCGTCGCATCAAGGATTGGGATGTGTACTAATGCAGCATGACAAGGTGATCACTTATGCATCGAGACAACTAAGGTCTCACAAGATCAATTATCCGGTACATGATTTAGAGCTAGCTGCAGTTGTCTTTGCTCTAAAGATTTGGAGACATTATCTATAT
>JANZLC010000002.1:32306589-32325734 GCA_026413385.1 Erythroxylum gracilipes
CAATTTAACTGATCGCATACGACTCCAAAATAAAAATCATGCATCAAAATAAGTAAACTGGTTTGGGGTCCAACATTTTTTATGCTACATCATTTTGTTATGGTGTACATCCAAATATGAGTTGTCTTTCTATACCTTCCTCTTCATAAAATTCCTAAAATGCATTTAAAGTATACTCTTTTCCTCTATCACTCCTAAGAGTTTTTTATTTTACAACCACTTTGAATTTCAACAAGACTTTTGAACTTCTTAAATATCGACAACACTTTTTTTTCATAAAATAAACCCAAGTCATTCTTGAAAAATCATCAATGAAGAGAATAAAATAATTGTCACTAATATATGCATATTTGGCTATAATTATACACCCCATTTTTGATGTATTTTGCTTGACATTTTATAGTTAAGTTGTCTTTTTGGTACTTAATTCTCTCCAAGTGCATTTATAAGTTACAATTGCTTTTATGGACCAAAAAGAGAAGAATTAGGTTGAAATCGTGGCATAAAATGAAGTTTCGAAACAAATTAGAGATACAAGGTCATGTGTGTACCTGTGTAAGTTTCTGTGCCCATGTAAAATCACAAATTATGGAGTTTTTGAATATACATGATCTCTTACATACCCGTGTATCAGACCGTGAATATCTTAGAAACTCTAAATTTTACTATAAAAGGATGTGAGCGGAGGCAAACGTAGTAGAGCCAATTTTTGCAGTAGATTTCAGACGTGAAACATCTAGAGAGGTGATGATTTTGATCCAAGGACGAGGAGAACATGAAGTTAACATCAAAAGAGATGTGATTGAAGGTTACATCCAATCAAAACTTGTAAGAAGTTCCAATAGATTAGAAAGGGAGATTTAGAATTAAGAACCCTTTGTTTCTATTAGTTTTTCTGTATGTTTATATTTGATTTCATTTTCTATTATGAGTAACTAAATGATTTTTAATGTCTTGATATGACGAACCTTAGTTTGTGATACAATATGTCTTAATTTTTTTATTCAATGCAATTATTTTGATTGATTTATTATGATTCAATTATGTTTTTTATACTTGTTCTAATATATTTGAAATATTAATGCATGATTTAATTTCATATGTTTGAAATTGATAAATCTTTTGTATGAATAGATATACTATAATTGAAAGGATTTGATTGCAAACCTAAATATAGGTTAACATAAATCCTCTAGATTAAGGTCAAACCTAATAGTGAAATTCATAAATTGATAAAGCAATCCTACGGGTTTTAAGTGGCAAGATTTATGTTAATAAACCAATAAATTAGTTGTTAATGGTCTCGAGAGAGTTATTAACATAAGATTCACGATCCAATAATCAATGAAATAATTGCATGATAAAAGGTTAATTATTTAATGATTTTTAAGGGGATTCATCACCTAGACACTAATCTTTGAAATTGATTTTTCTGAGTAATTTCCTTGATATTCTGTGTTCATTATTGTTTCCAATTCTAGTTTATTCGTTTAAGTTTTATTTTTTTATTAAAAACCAAATATCAAATTTATTGGTTAAATAAGAGGAGAAGGATAATTACTAATACTTATTATCTTTGTGGATCGACCCATATTTACTTTTACTAGCGACAGTTATATCGTGCACTTGCGGTTAATTTAAATATTGGTATAAAAAATATCAATTAGTTACCTCTATGAGATATTGTTTCATTGGTCCACAAAAATCCGTATGAATAAGCTCTAAAATTTTTTTAGCTCTCCATGTAACTACTTTAGGAAATGGTTATCGATGTTGCTTTCCAAGTGCACATACTTCATAAACTTCATGTTTCTCCACAATTCTTGGTAATCCATAAGCCATCACCTTTTGTTGAGGGATTTTGAGACTAAAAAATTTTAAGAGCCCAAGTATTTGGTGTCATAGCCATGAGTCTTAAATTACTTGAGTTTTCAATGCTTGGTCTCTACCATAATTGAAATTTATTAGAAAGGTTCTGTTCTTCTCTATTGGAATCTTGGAAATCCATTGTCAACCATCCTAGTTTTCATAAATAGAGCACTTATTGTTCTCAAAATTAATTTCATATTTATGCTCCAAAAGTTTTCCAAAACTTAGCAAATTTTGATCGAAATCTGAAGTAAACAACACATCTTAAACCATCTTTGTACCATTCTTTGTTTGGACACCAACAGTTCCCAATCTTTATCCTTGTGCAATAACACCACTTCCTAGTGTTACTTGTGTTTTCACATACTCATTCTTATTAACAAAAATGAACTTGTATCTTACCAAATGATTGCTTCACCCATTATCAAGATACCAAATATAATTTTTGGATTCGATTGCTATATGACAAACATAGAACAAATTACTTTCTCTATGCTTTTTTTCAAAAAATTATGATTGTTGGTTGTTCTCCAATCTACAAACCTTTTGAATATGACCTAATTTCTTTCAATGGTAGCATTGATGTTTACCTTTATGCCATCAATCATTCTCAACATAGTTACTTTTTCCATAAATATTGCAAAGTTGAGAATTTTCATCATTAGAACATATTTGAAAATTGCTTCTTCCACTTCCTCTTCCTCTTAAATTTCTACGACGTCCTATTCAACCATATCTTTTGTGCATCTCCTCCTTTTTGGTAGCTACTGGACTCTCCTTCATGGGTTGTGGGATTGAAATTCATCTCAGATTTGAAAGAACTTTCAACAGGCTTTTTAACATGCCTAGTAATTCTTTTCTCATAAGCCTTGAAGGATCCCATCAATTCTTACACACTTAACGAAGAAATATCTTTTGTCTCTTCAATTATAGATACCATTGAGTCAAATTTGTGGGCAAACTAATAAGAATTTTATCCATATTTCTCCCGCCATTAATATGTTCACCAAATGTCTTCATTTCATTAACAATTTTGGTGATCTTTATGTGATAGTATTGAATGTTTTCCTCCTCAGTCATCTTCAAGTTTTCAAGATCTTTTCTAAAAGTTTGAAGGGTGACATTCTTAAATTTTACATTCTCTTAAAATTCCTTTTGTAGAATCTCCCATGCTTCTTGGGCTCTTTCTACTCCTATGATTCTTGAGAAAATATTTGGAGTTAGCCCTTGTTAAATATCTGAGAGTGCTTTAAAGTCATTCCTTCTATGCTCTTAGATGGTCCTCTTTTATGTGTCAGAGAGAGTGAATGTTGATGCTTCTGATTCTTCATATCCATTCTCAATAGATTCCCATAAATTTAGTGACCTAAAAATTTTCTTCATCTTAACATACCAATGATCATAATATTCATCAAAAAATAAGGGAATTAAAGAACCATCATGATTATGGTTTGTCATCTTTTGTTGCTAATTTCACCAAGATTTTAAGGCCTTGTAAATCTGGTTCTGATACCAAATATATTTGATAATTAGGCCAAAATGAGAGAGTATTTAGAGCTAAGAATCTCTGTTCTTTGATTTTTACTTCACTCACTAGCATTGATACAATGATGAGCTTAACTATTTATTTATAGCTACAATTCAATATTCTAGAACACATTGGAATACTAAGTAAATTCATTAGAATACTAAAAGATATTTTAGAATGACTAACAAAACTTTAATACATTCATGCACATTAATTGAAAAATTAAAGACTTCCCACCACCTACCACGTACATAAATCTTTTAAATTTAGATTTGGATTTTTGAAACCTAGTTCACTTACAATAAGGAAGCACAAATGATATAAGGGTGTTATTATTGGCACGAATTTTACGAGTTATACGTAGACAGAATTATCTTGGTATGGGTTGCGTGTTATCAACAACAAGAGTTTTTGTTGTTGAAGGATTAGACACCAATCATCTGAAAAGGTTGAGAATTGTTTCTCACATTCTGGAAACCACTTACAGAAACTTCATGAACAGAGTTTTCTATTGTAGTTGTTCCTCTTGGTTTTGTCATTGATGATATGTTCACCAAAAATAATTGGAAGGCGACACGTGCGGCGAAAATAGAGAAGAAGCTTGGAGTGGGGATGAAGAAAACTCAGGTCCTCCTTCCATACATCTACCACTTACGCCTCTCTCGGACAATATTTGGGAGTTTATGAGATTGATGGGAGTTGCAGACGTGAATGCTAGATTTTGACAGCAACTATTAGTCACTATAATGTGACCTAGCAAGTATTGGTCGCTATAATGTGACCTAGTGGTACTGTTTGTGACAGAGAACATCGATGACTACACGTTACAACGACGTGGAAGTGACAGCTGGCCGGCGAGAAGCTAATTAGCCGCTACATCTCACTACCTGCTCTCACTGGTGAAGCATCAACAATAGTTGATTACGATGGTGTAAGGTTGCTATTGGAGGTCACAACAACTATTGGTGGTTGCAAGAAGTTGCGCAGGCTGGGGGTGGGAGGAACAAATGTGACAACAATTGCTTATTATTAGAAGGAATAAGGTTCGAATCCCATACTAAGTTTGTCTATTGGTATTTGTTTTTAGCACCTAGTGTCATATTCTAGCATGAGGAAATTGTGAATTGTAGCTTCCTATCTTGTAGCCAATAGACTATATTTTTTCTAAAGGAATCATATGCATATATAGTTTGACATGTTCTCCACTAAGTTCTTTAGATCCTGCAGTGGTGTATTCAAGCTAAAACCATGTATTATGCCTTACTAGAGACTGCTTTTTGTTGTCTATTAGAATAATTGATTTAAAGAAGTGGAATTCCCTCAACCTATATAGTGCCCCCCAACCCGCCCCTCACCCCCTTGCTATCGTGCCAATAGCCAAATTAGAATCATGCATCTCTGCCTTCTCCTATCCTATGCTTAATATTGGAAGCTTACACCATATCTATCATACGCAATATCTATTTCAAGAACCAAAAAGTATATACATTTATTTTAACAAACTAGTTACTTATGCCTTTTAAAAAATAATGATGTATCTATTTCACACATTAGCTTTCTTGATCTGCGGATAGTTTCCAAAGCATCATAATCAGTAATGCTTTAATTATAAGTTAAGTTGAGGGAATGCCCAAATCTCCACTTTCCTTAGGTAAACAAACCTCATATCATTTCATTTTGGGAATTTTTAACTTTTCATCAGATCCACTTTACAAATATTTTTTTGTGAGAAATGGATAATGATTTAACTATATATAAAAATAAAGCAATATTACAATGAGTTCTAGACTATCTGCCTACTCTCATAATGAGAGCTGATAGTAGTTTACAAAGCTATAGAAATAACCAAAAAGAAAAAAAATACATATGCCTTTGTGAAATTTTAAGTTGAACCATAAGCACTAAGTTCGCTTCATTTCCATATACAGAGAATGCTGCAGGTTTTTAGCATAAATGCACTCTTTGATAAGGCTGAAAAAATTATCTGCAAGCTGGTATTTTTCTTCCTTCTTATCAATAAATCTTCGTCTATTCCTCTCTCACCAAATGGTATATACAGTAATGGTGAAAGTTGCTTTGAAGAGGGTAGCATTGGGTTTCCTTTGCTCCTAATTACATATGATCCAATTTAGTGTTTTCTCCTAGTTGTAACAACCAATATTAAAAGGTAACATATGCTGGACCCCGTTCCCAGAGCCCAGCAGGATGGTGCCGGACCCCGTTCTCGGAGCCCAACTATCCAGAACGGAAACACAACTGAAGACCGTTGGGCTTGAGTCCTGAATCCCGAGGCTGAACCCCGGATGACTCGTCGGGACTAACGAAAGAAGGGTAATGCGGAATCAATAATCGAAACTCGAAGTTCTAAGACTCTAGCTTTCAACGAATCAAACCTCGCTTCATTTGGACATCTATAACTCAAGTTATGCCCAAAAGAATAAATCTCATTCTTGCTGAAAATTGGCCCCTCGCTACGACGAGGAAAACGACGCACGTAGTGACGTAGGTGCTCGTCGCGACGAGAAATGCCACACAAGTTGCGACGAACACTCGGCGCATCGCGACGCACGACACGTCGAATGAACACGTCGCAACGTGCGAACGTAGAACACCCGAAACCCAGAAATCTGCAGAAACTCTACCAATCTTCTCCTAAAACTCAAATAAAACTTACTCAAATCTTAGTTCAACACTCCTACATCATTTTCTTGACTCAATCCAACCCCAAAACATCAACAAACACAACAAAAATCGCAAACCCTAGAAAATCGACATTTCCGACACTAACATTCTCAGATTTTCAATCCAAACACATTAAATCCTTATTTCAGTTGTAAATCAACACTAAACAAGGTTCAATCAATCATTCTAAGCTAAAACTTACCTGATTGAGCTTCAAATCTTCAAGAAATCGAAAACCCTAAATCTCAAGCTTTTCTTCTCTTCTTCTCCCACGACACCCTCTTCTATTCTTCTCCCTCTTCTATTTTCTTTTCTTTCTTTTCTAATTTCTATTCTTCCCATACACAAGGACCCTTATGCCCTCCCACTTAAGCCTTAAACCTCTAAGACCTAAGTGGTCTACCCAAAATGCCCTTGGTTCATTTAATCCCATTAATCCTACTTTAGGCCAAAAATTAATACCTTAATCAAACTTACTTTAATAAAATTCTAAACCTTAGCAACATTCAATTCCAATTAACTGATCTAATAAAACCACAAAAAATAAAACATGCCTCACAATAATTAAACTGGGTTGGGGTCCAACAACAGTCATCTATGAATGACACAAACCATTTTACACCATTTAAAGTAGGAATTTTTCAAAGACCCCATACATTAGAATGAGCAAGCATAAATGGTTTAAGACTACAATTAACATGAGACTTAAAATTCATACGGTGACTTTTTGCTAAAGCACACACATCACATTCAAAAGATTTCAAATCAAGATTCAAAATTTTATTCAGAAATAAATGCTTCAAATATCCAAACGAAGTGTGACCAAATTGTTTATGAATAAGTCAAGGTTTAGAAATACTAGATGAAGTAGCAGATAAACATGATGCCATTTCCAGAGCTTTCGAAGATGATGGCTTAAGATCCAAATAATATAGATTTCCCTTCTAGTGCCACAACCAATTGTCTGTCTCGTCTTGATGTCTTTAAAAACACAAAAATAAGGCCAAAATATTACGATGCATTAAAGTGCAGTTGTTATTTGTGCAATAGATAATAGGCTATAATTTAAAGAGGGAATAACAAGAATGGAGTTTAGGTTTAATTCATTTAAAGTTTTAGTACCTTCACCAATTACGGTTACAATTTCACCACTCGCGGTTTTGACTTCATGGATGGTTGGTTTGTGCATATCTTTCACAGTACAATCAGAAGTCATATGCTCAGTCACTCCTAAATCAATAATCTAACTATCTGAACTAGATAGAGAGGAAACTTGAAAAGACTTACCAGTAGATATGACACTCAGGACAGTTGAATGTTCTTTCTCCCCCTCATCAACCTGTTTTTCTGATAAGAAAGCCTCTACAGGATTTGCCTTCCCTTTGCGCTTAAGACCTTTTTCAGGATCCCACCATGATGGATATCCTATATTGGTATAGCAACGTACAGCTGTGTGACCAACCATCTCACAATTTGTACAATACAATTGATTACCTCCCTTTTTTTCAGAAGACTTGGAAACCTTATAGCTCCTTTCAGTGTTCACATTGTTCTTTTCCTTATGAAATTTTCCGCCCTTGGCCATGAGTATTGTAGCCTCTCCAGTTGACTCAGTTTGATGTAGGACCCTTCAATTAGCTTCTCGGCACACATAGGCATATGCTTTTTCAAGACATGGCCTGGGTTCCATTCTCAAAATCTCACCACGAACTTGGTCATAATCAAAATCCAACCGTTTAAGAATATATAAACACGCATACGTTCAACTGAATCCTCATATATTTTCACATCATCAGGATCTTTCATAACAACAGTTTCACAATAATCCAACTTGGTAAAGAGTTCAGAAAGCTCACCAAAGTAAATGGCTAAGGTATGACCAGCTTGTCTAAGCATCCATGTCTTCTGATGCAATGAAAAAATATAGGTTTCATCGCTTCCATCATAATACGCCTTAGATAAAGTTGTCCAGATTGCTCTAGCTATAGGTAATCGCATATATCTCTTCATCAGCTCTGGTTTCATGTTGGTAACCAGCCAACCACGCACCTTTTGATTGTCAGCTTTCCACTTCTGATATTTAGGATCGCCCATGGCAGGAGGTGGGTCTAATCCAATGATAAACTCTTGTTTCTCCCTGGATGCAATATGGATTTCAATGATTTGACAAGACATCATAATTCTCTTCATTCAGAATGATGCCAGGATTAAAATGGGTAGATTCGTTTTGATATTGAATGATGGGTTGGTTATTTGGTACAACAATTTTTGAACTACTGCTTGATGCAACAGTTTCGGGTGATGGAAGTTTGGGGATATCATCTTCCATTTGAAGTGGCTTTTAAGTGGGAGGGATACATTTAAGAAGATGTATAATCTGAGGTTGCACAGATGGTTTTGATACCATGAAGCGCATGTAGGTAAAAGTATGTTTTCTTGTATATTATTTCCTCCTTTTCCTCGTATATATATACACTTGAGGTTAGGCTTTGCTAGTGTAAATTCACAATAATTATGGGCTAAATAAGGACAAAAATTAAGTAAATACAAAATGAATCCTAATCACTATAATCACGAAATAATCTCCTCCAACTTTTATTCTTTTGGTTGCAACAATAACAACATCCCAATATGAGGTTCTAAGAGATGACATGAACTAACTTACAACACTTACTAGAAAGGCAATATCGAGACGAGTGATAGTAAGATAGTTCAATTTTTCCACAATCTTCCTATACCTTTTAGGATTCTCAAACAAGTCTCTATCTTCAGCTTTTAACTTCACATTTGGTATCATAGGCACATCACATGTCTTTGCCTTAATAAAACCATCATCATTTAATAAATCTAGGCAATAATTTCTTTAAGATAGATAGATCCCTTTATGATTGCGAGAAACTTCAATTGCTAAGAAATATTTCAATGGTCCTAAATCCTTTCTCTGAAAGCGAGCCCCAAGGAATGCTTCCAACCTCATGATATCATCTTTATCACTTCCAGTGATCACTATATCATCCACATATACAACCAGTAAAATGCACCCTAGATGATGCAAAGAACAATGAGTGACCGTATGTACTTCTTTGTAAGTCAAACTCAATCACTACAGTACTAAATCTCCCAAACTAGACATGAGAAGATTGCTACAAGCCACAAAGAGACTTTCTTAATTTTCACATTTTCCCTGACTCCTTTGAGCAACAAATCGAGGGGGTTGCTCCATGTAAACCTCTTCATGTAAATCCCCATGTAAGAATGCATTCTTCATATCAAGTTGGTAAAATGCCCAATTGTCAGTAGCAGATAAGGAGATAAACAGTCAGACAGAAGAACGTTTTGCAACTGGAGAAAAAGTCTCAAAGTAATCCACCCCATATGTCTGAGCATATCATTTAGCAACCAACTAAGATTTTAATCGATCAATAAAAACATTAGGATTCATTTTAACAATAAACACCCAATTAAAGCCAATGGCCCGTTTCTATGAAGGAAGAGGAACAAGATCCTAAGTATGATTTTGTTATAAGGCCATCATCTCTTCTTTCATTATAGCTTGCTAACCATCATGAGCGAGTGCTTCAACAAGGGATGTTGGAACAACAACAGAGTCTAAGGAAGCTACAAAAGACTTGGAGGACTGAGATAGAGCATGGTAAGATACAAAGGAAGAAACAAGGTAAGTATAGGTGCATTTACGTTTACGAAAAGCAATAGGAACGTAAAGGCTAGCATCAGGTAGTGGTGAGAAATCTGCAGACGAAGCAAAATGGGTAGGGTCCATATCCTAGCCGATAGGAGGTGCCTCAATAGAATGTTGCACACGTCGAGAATAAACATGATGAATAATAAATCAAGAGGGAGGAGAAACTACCTATTCATTGACAATATAACTAAGAAAATCGTCCCCTAAATCGCTAGAGTGTAAAGAAGAGGACATGGGAGAACCAAAGAAAAGTGTATTCTTTAAAAAGGTAACATCAATAGATATCAAGTAACGAACCGAAGAAGGAGAGTAACAATGATATTCTTTTTGTTCACAGGAATATCCCAGAAAAACACACTTAAGAGATTTATGATCCAGTTTTGAGACCTGAGGTCGAACAAAGCAAGTACACCCAAAAATTCAAGGAGCAAAAGGGAATAATGTAGATAAGGGAAAGAGAAGGGAATATGGAATTTGACCGTTGAGAACAAAAGAAGGCATTTGGTTAATTAGGAAACAAGCAATGGAAATAACATCGGCCCAAGAAATTTTTGGGACCTGCATATGGAATATTAATACTCGGGCAACTTCTAATAAATGACGGTTCTTTCCCTCTGCTACACCATTTTACTGAGGGGTAACAATATATGATGATTAATGAATAATACCATACTAGGAGAGAAGATTTAAAAGAATGGGAAATAATCATCAATAAATGTCACAAAATAACAAAACCAAATTTGGACAAAACAGGACAAGGACCCTACACATCAGTATGCACCAAGTAAAAAGAAGACTCAACTCATTTATTTAGTTTAGGAGAATAAGATACTCTATGATTTTTAGCAAATTGGCAAGCCTCACACTCTAAGGTAAATTCTTGTTTAAGACTAGGACATAACTTTTGTGAAACTGTTAGAGACAAATGACCAAAACGACAATGAAGCTGCAAAAGAAAAGATGAGCTTATGCAAGCAATCGATCGAGGTACTAGTTCAGAAGTCAAATCAAGAGCATACAAGCCATTCAGCAGACACCCTTTATGAATAATCTACTTCGTCCGAAGATCCTGAAAAGGATAATAATTGGGATAGAAAACAACAAATTGTTGAGACTTTAGGTGAGTTGGCTGATAAATAATAGGCTAAAAGGGAATTGTGATAAACATAAAACAAATGATAATGGGAGAGATTTTGTGGGGGTTATTATAAAAGCGGTAAATCCATTGACTAAAGTAACACAAGGTAAATTAGTAGTAGACTTGAAAGAAGAGAGGATACTTGTGTTGTTGGTCATATGATCAGGAACGCCTGAGTCAATAACCCAAGATGAGGTGAAGAGACAGGCAATTGGGTTACTTGTATTAGCCAAAGTTGATGTCGCAGAGGATGGCTATTGTAAGTCGTAAGTGGCCGAAATTTGTTGATGGGCATTGGTTAAACAAGCATTCTCATCTGTTGAAATTGTGATAGAAGGCGAGGAAGACTAAGCAACTAATAGGATACTATCCTAAGTAGCCACATTTACAAATTTTCTGTTATTATTCTAACTCGAGTACTTGGAAAGCTTACCATGTAATTTCTAACAATTCATTTTAATATACACCTCAACTCTATAGTAATTATAACGAGGTTTGCTACTAATCCCAACAATAGAACCATTACTGTTTCCACCTTTGCCATAGCGATTAGCATTTGAAACGTTAATAACCAACGCCACTATGTCATTGCACACCATATCAGAAGTCATGTCACCATCTTTACAAACACAAAGCAAACGGGCATATACTTTCGTAAAGGAAGGAAGTGTCTCACTAGTTAATAATTATATGTGTGCCATGTCATATTCAGAACCTATCCCTGCTAAAAAACACTATACCATAATCTGCTTTTATTGTTCTTGTTCTTGCATTTGCTTTATGTCAGGGAAACATAGCTCGCTTTTCTTCAAAGGCTTGTTTTATTCCAGTATAATACTGAAACAGGGAGCGACTTTTTTGTTCCGCTTGATAAATCTTTAACAATAAGTCATGAACATGAGACAAATATTGTTTGCAAGCATATAGAAATTTTAGATATTCCTATAATTCTTTTACACAATCACAATGATTCGTAACATTATCAACAGTTGGGTCCAGAGTATTATGAATTTGATTAAACAATTTATAATTCTCCATTAACCATTTCTTTTGAGCAGTAACATCAATCTTATGATGTAGATACTAGTTAAATGATCATCCAATACTACACTAGCCATAAATCTACGAATAATCCTTTTTCATTATGCATAATTTTTTCTTCCAGTCAATTTTCTATCGGTAATTTTGGATAATCCAATGTAATTTCAATAATAGTCTTCTTATCACCGCACATATCACTACCCTCATCCATTTAAATCAGTCTCAAATGACAATATCAATCAAACAAAGGAGGAAAAAAAGAAGCCAACCTCAATGCAAAAAATTGAAATAAATTTAGAGACACTCACACCAAGAAAGAGAGCAACGTAGGAATTTTAACCTACACCAATACAAATCAGCAGTACCTGGAAGAAACTAACAAGATATTTAGACAGGGATGGAGGAGGTGACATCGGAGGAAGAAATTGGTTCGGCAAATGGCAGCTAATCCGCCATCACGCGTCGGTGCGTGGGAAGGACGTCTGGGAATGTGGCAATGCAAGTCAGTCACATGCTGGAAATCCGACAACCGAATTTGAAAGGATGGCCTATCAACACTCATAGAGCCTTATGAAGGAGGAGGTGAGAAAAAAAAATTCTCTCAAAATGTGTTACCCACAAATAGTGCACTGTCTCAATATAAAAGGAGGAGGTGAGAAAAAAAATTCTCTCAAAATGTGTTACCCACAAACAGTGCACTGTCTCAATATAGAGCAAAAAACAGGGAAAAAAAACTTTCAAGAAAGAAACCCACAAACTTGACGAGGCTCTGATACCATGAGAAAGTAGAGAAAATGAGTTAAATGATTTTTTTATATTCTATTAGAATGATACAGGTATTTATTATACAACAGTACATAGGCTAAACTAGGAAAGTAATTCCTATGATTATGCTAAAATTCTTATGAATATGTTATTTACATTAGCTGTATAATCCTTATGAATATGTTACAGTTTGTAACAGCTATATATTTACAGCTGCTATGTTTCTGTAACAAATTTCTTACTACTGCCATTGTCTAACAAAAATGTATTTTATTGTGGTTCTTGATGTCATTTTCTTTTCGATACTTGTTACAGAAATAAAATTGGGTAACAAATATTGATTTTCTTCTTGCTGTTTCAGTCCATTTCTCATGTCTATGTTTATCCTTTTTCTCAGATTCATTCTCCTGGCCAATCATGGCGATGGCAACTTTAACTGCAATAGTTGCCAGTCAAGCTGCGATCTCAGCCACTTTTTCAATTGTCAAACAATGCTATACATTAGGATGTTTTCCACGTATCAAAATTGTCCGCAAATCAAATTGGAGTAATCGCCAGATATTTATCCCTGAAATAAATTGGATCCTTATGATTCTTTGTTTGTTGGTTACAGTAGGTTCTCAAGACACTAATCATATAGGAAATGCTTACGGTTAGTCTTCTCTACTTCTACACATATTTAGTAACGTTAAGTCTTTCCGTAATTGGTGAATCCAGATTATGATTGTAATATTAAAATCTGATAATACATGAGAAGCTTAATTTGATTGATCAGGACATCTTGAGTACAATGTTTGAAATTTTGGAGGCCATTGTTTGATGCATTAATGATTTCTGGGTCAGCAGTGATAAGCCCCTAGGCACAAGTTTAAAAGCAGACATGCGATAGATGCATGCGTCCTAAGGAAAAAGAACTAACCTTCCATTTCCTTGACTTTGATTAATAGCTCCTTTCCAAAATTGCTAAATGAACACATCAGTGTTGGAATCAACAAAATTCTATTGGAAGATAAATTTTAAAGAAAAAACTAAAGAGTTTTTTAAAGTTTTATTTACTTGACCTGCACTTTTCTGCTACATAAAAATGAATGATGTTTAGGAATATGATCTCATCTGTAGTCTTGCAAACTGCTCATATTTATCCCTCCGAAAGACTTTTTGAATGAGAAGCATGGGGTGTGATGATCTCACTGGGAGCTCTGGTTTAACTGCATTAGCATTTATTATTATCGCTGTTGACGACTAAGTCCTGTTTATGATGTACGTTAAGATATATTAATAACTTAGATCACGTTTCTTTCATTTGCTAGATTAGACAAACTAATTCTGCAAATTTGATTTCAGGTATCGCGTGCATTATTGTGATGTTTTTGACTACTCTTCTTACTTCATTGGTTATCAACCTTGCATGGCGTAAGAGTCTGCTGCTAGCGCTTTGTTACTTTTTACTCTTTGGAGTGATAGAGATAATCTTCTTCTCATCTTCTTTTACGAAGATTCACGAAGCTGGATGGGTTTCTCTTCTGCTCTCTGCAGTTTTTGTGTTCTTGATGTATGCGTGGCATTATGGTAGCAGGAAGAAGTATCTACATGACCAACATAACAAAGTACCCATGAAATGGATTTTAAATCTAGGTTCTGATCTTGGGGTTGTTAGGGTCCCTGGGATTGGCCTTATTTACACCGAGTTAGCGAATGGAGTTCCAGCAACATTTTCCCAATTCTTAACCAACTTGCCAGCATTTTACAAAGTCGTCGTGTTTGTTTGTGTTAAAACTGTTCCAGTTCCTTTTGTGCCCCAAAAGGAAAGGTATCTTATTGGTCGGATAGGTCCAAAATCTTACCGGATGTATCGCTGCATTGTTCGAAATGGTTACAAAGATGTCCAAGAATATGAAAGCGAATGTGATTTTGAAAATGAACTAATGATGAGTGTGGCAGAATTTATCCAACTAGAAGCAGAAGGTTCCAGGACTGCCGACGGCTCGATTGATGGGAGGCTGGCTGTTGTGAGGACTTCTGAGAAGTTTGGGAAAAGAATTGAAGTATCAGCATCAGGAGAAATTGGCGAATGCAGTTCAGGCCTCGTGGCAACTGTAACCAAAAGCAAGTCACTGACGCTACAGAAATTAAAATGTATGTATGAGCAGGAGCTACCTCGACTGAGTGATAGGAGGAGAATTCGGTTCAAGTTGTTGGATAGGGGATACAAGGATTCTAATGTTAAGGAGGAGCTCCTGGAACTTCTGGAAGCAAAGCATGCTGGGATAGCATATGTAATTGGCCATTCTTACGTTAAGGCAAAATGGAACTCATCATTCTTCAAGAGGTTTTTGATCAATATCTTATACTCTTCATTGCGTAAAAACTGCTGAGCTCCTGCCGTCAGCTTGAGTATTCCTCGCATTTCTCTTATTGAGGTGGGCATGACCTACAGTTTGTAGTTCTCTTTGGTTTGGAATTGGATACTATTACTACCTCATCTTCTTTGCCTTCTCCCAGCAAGTCATTTATGTATTGACTCTGTTAAATTAGCTCTCTTTTTCTTTTTTCTTGTTGTTGTTGCGTATGAATAAAGGCTTCGAGAATAATGTGACTCCATCGTATCGTATGCCACTTGAGATTAAATGTTATTCCATCATATACCTTTTGAGATTAAATGCATGTCATTGTGCAAATTGAGCACCTATTATTACTACTTATTATTATTATTATTATTATTATAATAGATGATGATGATGCCTTGGAATCATGCTAGTGGAGTGCAAGTGCAGCTTCCAATCTCTCCAACAATTCTCCTCTAATTGGTTATTATTATTACTATTAAACATATCAAGAGATATATTAAATAATTAGAAGAATCAATTTTAAAATTAAAAAATTACCACCCAAAGCCAAAAGTCCAATTTCCTAAATCCTAGGGCAAAAACCGTGGAAACACCGGAATGTGCTTCAATTCACAGCTACAATTATAACCTATTAACTGCCCTATCGAATATCTAATCCCAAGCAGCAGCCCGTCTCCTTCCACAAAATCAAGAGCAAGCTCCTCGGCTATCAATCTGTCATTTTTCTGCGATTTAGGGTTTCCCCTTCTTTTTTTTCTCGATTTTTATGTGATGGTGTAATTGGAGCCTCCAACTGTTCCTAAATGTTGAGCTCTTGTTGCTCTCTATCTGTATCCCAGCGCCCAATTCTTGTCCCTTCCTTATCCAAATTTAGGGTGTCCAACCCACCCGCCAAATCAAGCTGGTTTCTTTCTCCGTCGAACTGTCGTATCTTCGACTCAAGTCCCAAGTTACCCAGAACTGCAAATGTATAATTTCCAGTTTCCTTTTCTTTATTGAGCTCTTGGACCTTTTATCTTCTTTTTTTAATTTTTCTTCAGAAATTTAAGCAATTTATTAGAGTTAGCTATTGTTTGCTAACTTGGAAAAAGCAAGGAACAGAATAGAATACATAAGAAAAGAAACCATGTGTAGCCTATGGCCCTATTTTACTAACTGAAATGGTTTGAAGCTTCTAGACCTTTGGTGGATGATAATTATTTGCTTCTATTCTGAATTCTTTTTTCTTAATTTCTCAGAGACCAAACCATAGGGCTTGTGGTAATATTAACTTTTTGATTTTTTTTGGGTATATGCGTGTTTGTTTTGTTATGCAGAAATGGAAAGTTTCATGCTTTAGACATGAAGAATCCTCTCCAATAAAACCAAAGTCTGATGGTGCTGAACATTTCTTGCCGGAGGAATCAGCGAAGCCTGAAGTTGATAATTGTACAAATGTTAAAAGAGATTGGATATCAAGTCTTCGAGAGGTATGTTCCTCTGCAGTCTATTATTTTAATGGTACGTTGTTCTTAATTTAGTGGAAGAAGGCATCAGTGTGAAAATGAATTTTCAGAACTTGACAAGTGAAAAGAGTTATGTTTCTGGTTTTATTGGCGATTGCAAGTTTGGTATGAGGGAGAAGGGTGGGTTAGTATCGTTTGTGCTTCAGGGGGGAATCTCAAATTTTTGATCTCTGTTACGTTTATGGCTTTTTGACTCTTCTATTTAATGTCATATGAAGCCATTAAGATGAAAAATGTAGTAAATTCAAGTTAATGTTGGTCCGTATCATGTTTAAAATGGATTTATGCTTTTTATTACTTGTCAGTTGTCACTTACTATGATCTGGAGCTGCTATTGTCTTGTTTTGTAAGAATTCTGATGGTATTGTTTGCTGTCACATCATTGGGAAAGAAAAGAAAACTAATATGCTAGTGAATACATATCAATTACTACTGAACTTTTTCTTTTGTTAAGACACAGTTTAAGAAGTAAATAAGTGGATGACTTATAGTTTCTTCTTCATTCTGATAGTCAAAACATTATAGGATGCAATTGAATGTATACACATGTTTTCTTAGGGTACCAGTTTTGCATCTCACCGACTACTACGTTAAAATTCAGGCTGCAGATGTGGGAATTAGGCAAATTGGGGGCAGGTGGACTGTGCCATGGACAGCAGAGACCATAGTGCAGGTAATGGTTTACTCAACTGTAGAATGATGGAAATCAACAAAAATTATGGGTTAGTATCTGACTAGTAAGTCTTACTAGAAATTGACAAAGATAGTAACTGCAAAGAACCATTACTGTCAAGTGGCAAGCATTAACACTGCTTATTGAGTGTTGTGGGATTTTCTAAGTCCTAACAAAATTTCTAATGACCAGGTGAATAAGATTCATTTTGCATATTGCTTCTTTTCTTAAAACTTTTTGAATTCTTTAGTGCCAGAATGTTATATAAAATTGTTCATTATAAACCTGCATTCTTCCACTGAATTATTCGAAGTGGTAAGAACCATAATCTGTACTTATAAAATACTTCCTGGAGTTGCAGGTAATGCTTCTATGGGTTGTTTCATTCTGGTTTATAGGATCCTGGGTGATTCCTTTTGCAGCCCACATGGCAGGCTTCAGCAAGGAATCTCTAACATTTAGAGGGCAAGCGTTGTTCAGCCTTGTAACGGATGTAACTGAAGGTCTTGCTGGAATTGCAATCCTTCACCGTTGCCTGTCTCGATTTCATCCGCTTCCATCTGATTGGTTTAGGTTTAGCCTGAGAGGGAATTGGCTGTTGGATATTGCTCTTGGATGCCTCATGTTTCCTCTGGTGAACCGGCTTTCACTGTTCAACCTTAACCTATTGCCCATTCTACCTTCAACACCTGTTACTTTCTCAAGCGTTGAGCAGTCAATTGCAGCACGAGATCCAGTAGCAATGGCGCTCTATGCAATAGTGGTCTCAGTGTGTGCTCCTGTGTGGGAGGAGATAGTCTTTCGGGGTTTCCTTCTACCTTCATTGACCAGGTACATGCCGGTATGGTGTGCAATACTCATGAGTTCAGTTGCCTTTGCTTTAGCACATTTTAATGTACAGAGAATGCTACCGCTAATTTTTCTTGGGGTGGTGATGGGAGTTATTTTTACGCGATCAAGGAATTTAATACCATCTATGCTTTTGCATAGTCTGTGGAATGGTTTTGTGTTCCTAGATCTAATGAAATAGTTCTTTAGCTGTGTACTTGTAGAGAATCAATCTGTTGATCCTATGTTGTAATTACCTCTTGCAAAGCGTTGAACATAGGATTTTAGAGAACTCGTCTGCTTTAGATATGTATCTTGACCAATGTCTTTGGATTTGACGATAAGGACACAAATAGAACTCAAGTAGAACCATTGGCGGAGATTACAGGCCATTCTGTTACAAATTAATTGTAGCATTATATGGCCCGAGTCAAGTCTGTAATTATGATAGTCAAATAAAGGAAGAAGATAGTCCCTTTTGAATTGCAGAATACTTCTAAGCAACCTGCAACATTCTTGATTAAGCTGATGTCCACTTTCACTCGTAAATCTGTCATTTTCTATTCGTCTTAAGCCCTGTTTTGGCAAATAGCAGATTGTATTAGCTGTTAGATGATTCTATCAACGTTTAGCTGATAGCCGATTATCTCAGTTGATTTGACTAGCGGATGTCATCAGCTGTTTATTAAAAATATTTGGTAAAATTAGTTGTTTAGCATCAACTGTTGATGTGTAAAATGACTTATGAGGGTATGATTTAAAAAAAAATTATAAGGGCATGAATATTATATTTCTTAATATTTCGTTAAATATTCTTATAAGAATTTAGATTTTAGATATTAATTTTACAAATTAAAGTTTACAATTTTAATAAAAAACATAATAATAATAATAATAATAATAATAATAGTCCATGGTTAAATTTTTTATTAATATGAATGATGTAACGAGTTATATTTTATTAATATTTTTATATAATATGTATGAATTTTATTATTTAATAAATTAAAATATCTATAATTATAGTATGATACAAATACTATATATACGAATCAGATGGTTATT
>JANZLC010000002.1:32342211-32353331 GCA_026413385.1 Erythroxylum gracilipes
AGTTGGTTTTAAAATATTGTGATTTTCTTATGATGCTTTATAAGTGAATTATGATACCATGCCATATGAAGTGAATGTAGTGATCAATCATAGCGTGCCATTATCGTATGATATGTACCGGAATGACCTCCGAGTGTTCCAATGTGTACGCTACAGTACGGTTAGCTACATCTTAATTTTCTGCTTGTTTCCTAAACAATCTATATATGTTTAGGAAAAATATAACACACCCCCTCCCCCAACAACACCCCCATATAAATTCATACAAAAAAAGAACTGAAAATAAAAAATTGAAATCATTTTTTCAAAGAACTGACATTTCATCAAACACCTTAGATGCATCAGAAATTCATCCTAACATCACAACCAAAATCATGCCTTATCCCTACTATCACTAACATTTATAACTTAAAATTGTTTTCCAATCTCAGAGTACACAAATAAACGAAAGTAATCAAATACCTAAATTAACTTTCATCCAATATACGAAAAAACACATGACAGTGGCTACAAAAATACCTCCACTGAAGGACACGATGACAATGGCCGGAGAAGACAAACGTTGATAAACAGAAGGGGAGTCCACGACAGAGAAACCAGAGAGAAGAAAATAGCATGAAAGGAGAGACGAAGCAGACGAAGAAGAAGACATAGATGGGGGGAGAGGAGGACATTTCGGGTGAGAAGAAAATGACGTCGTTTGGTATTAAACCAAAGGATGTCGTTTTTTTTTACTTTAAAACGCTAAAGCTGAAGCAAACAATGACGTTTACCTTGAAATTCTACTGACAGAATTGACTGACAGACAAATTTCCATCGGGAAACTTAAAACTTTTTTATTTTACCAATAATTCCCACCTTCTTTACCGATGAGCATTTTATACCGTCACTATAGTTCATCACAAATTTTGCCTGGATGATTTTCCTCCATATTTACCAACGGATATTACTATCACCGATAAATGAAAATTTTCCCGTCAATGTTACCAACGAAAAAATAATTTTCGTTGGTAATTTGCAAAAGTTTCATTTTTGTCAGTAATTTTCTATCTCTAATTCTTACTTTTCTTGTAGTTGAGAGTTATTTCAGACTTTCAATATAATTGTAACAACAATACATATCTACCAACAAAAAGAAAACTTCAAAACTACCTCACATAATTGGCAACAACACTTATTCTTCCTCTCAACACAAATAAAGCAATCACAACATCCCTAATCATAGAAAATCATTGTCTTTTATCTTTTCTCAACCCCAAACTCATCACTTAATAGACTTTATAACATATCAAGGGAGCAGGGATTAGAAAAAGTAGACTTTATGAAAGATGGTGATAGCTTGTTCAATACAAGTGAAATCGGTTTCTACAAGACCTAAAACTCTATCTTTCCAAATTTTCGAATACATCTAGTCTAATTATTTTGGGAAGACAACAAATAGTGGATGCTTTTTATTTATCTAGACATTTGGCATTAGGTTTAATTTAATAGGCAGTTGTAGTTTATTGTTTATGGTTTTCTAGATTTTAGAATGGGGGTTGCGATTTTAATAATCAAATCAAATTTAATTTAACAATTTACAACATTTACTTATTCAATGCCAAAATTAACAACCATATATAAAATCAAGTTACATAATTAAACATGACTTTGATAACTATTAGAAAATCGAGGCTGGATTTAATCCTACACGCAATGAAAGATAAAAAAATCCTTTTCGTTCATTTTTCTAAAAGATAAGATTAAATTCTATAACATAATTGATGCATAACAATAATAAAACATAAATATAAACATAAATTGTACCTTATTTTGTAGCTTGATCATTTTACTTATAGTTTCTCTCGAACCATTTCTAAAACTTGTTTGTCATAACCATTATAGCCAGATACATATTTGAAGTAGTGTAAAGAGGGATAAGTAAGAATTGCTAACTCTTTTAGAGCATATGCCTATTTATATTAGGGTTTGATCTCTTTGGTAATTGAATTGAATTATAATTATAATTTAAGTTAAATTACAATTAATTCCAAATGAATACTAATTGGGTCCATAATATTCAATATCTTATGTTAATTCTTATTTATTAAAAATCTCATATTTAACTGTAAAAGTTTCTCAAACTTTACGATAAAGTCTAATTTGATTAAATTACATTTTCTTTCATCAACTATTCTTTGTGTGTGATTTATTAAGTTTATGAATATGCAAGCAATGGATATAAATTATAACCTAAAATTGTATCTTAGATTAGACTAATTTAATTCCTTTAATTTATCTTTAATTTTATAATTAAACAATTTATATCCATATATGAAGATTGACGTTTATTAATACATTATAACCATCCAAATATTACGAATGTCAAAGTGATTTTGACTAACCTTTTTGTATATGATTTTTTATAAAATTTAATCATTTCATCATACAATATTTTAATTAGACATAAAGTATAGAATTAATGTCTACACTATTTAAACTCAATCATATTAGTTCTTTATCATTAGTAATCAATTCTATTAATGACATTTGAAAACTATTTTCAAACTGTCATTCCTTCTTGGTTAATGATTTCCTTTATCAATATTGATCGAGAATATTATAATATTTTTCCTAATCACTTTTGGGTGATGAATCCTATATTGATCATTTAACTACCTTTATATAATTCATGTTATATCCAATTTCTATCAACTGAGCTACCTTTGACAAGGATATGTCATAAATAGTATAAAAATATATCAATCTTTATATTAGATAATTTGGAGATCTCAAGTCAAATGATTACTTATATAATCATCACAATAAAAATTTTCATAAACATACAAGTAAATTCCAAATAATATTATCATATTGGGTTAGTTCAGTGAACTTGTTCTCTAATAAACACCTACACGTTTTTTAAGTATGTCTATACTTTAGTCTATAAGATTAACTACTTCCTTTATGAGAAAAAAATATAACGTATGCTAGTCTTTTATACTTTATTAATATCTAGTTTGAATAAAGCAATGACTATGAATTATAAAAATGTAATATGAATCTCATAATTATATTCTCATCATAATTTCATATGCAATATATATTTATCCCATGAATTTTTTTCTTATACATTAGTTAATTAAGCAAATACATAAGATAAAGAATATCTTTAAATAATTATATCACAAGAATTACAACCAATCGATTGATTGTAGGACATAAACCAATAATCATATAGATGGAAGTTTTATAGAGATGAAATAGAAGTTGCAAAATCCTATAGCATAAACACCAGTTTTTTGGTATTAGAAGGTGGATACTAGCCATGATAGAAGTTACAATGTCTTAGGAACCTATACAGCAGTCACTAGTGACTAAGCACATATAAAAGTAACACCAAATACATAACGAAGCTTATTTTTCAAATTATCACTATTTAGACTTATCTTGTTGAAACTAAAGCCTAAACAAGTTTTATCCTAAACATATGCTTCTAAACAAACATGGTATTAATTTAATCTAGGCTTAAAACAAAAACTTTTAATATATGACACAAAAAAATTCACGTTGCAAAGAACATAGAGACTATAATTTGTCAAAAAAAAAAGAGTTGGACAGGGAAATAAAGAAAGACCTGCCATATATATTTGTTTTTGATAGTTTAATGTAGACTAGGTCTGCATAAGATTTAATATTGCATATGCAATAAAAATCATAAGGAGATACCAAAGAAACTAAGGGGCCGTTTGGTTCCATTTCTGTTTTTCTGTTGTTATTTTTGGTTTCTATTTCCTGTTTTTGGTTTTTGTTTTTTCTTAAAAAAACGAAAACTTGTTTGGTTGATATTTGTAATATAAAAAATGAAAACAAAAACCTGTTTGTAGCATTAACTTCACCAGTACAAGAGTTATAACCGATTCCTGTTTCTTTGATTAAGTTCTTGAAATTCTTCAATCTAGCCTTTAGTCCATTATACTTATTCTTCAATTGAATATCAATATACTCCTTATTAAACTTTGTTTGAAGCCCTACTTTAATATTCTTCCAACCAGATTTCGAAAAGGTAGTAGTTGTTCGATTTCCCTTCTTCACTTCTTCAACCATCAAGGAGATTAAATACATCTCTATCGTATCATTCCATACCCCATCTTTTTCATTTACTTCTATACAATCATTGTCATCGTTCATATTGTTTAAGCTTTCTATAACTAAATATAATAACACATAAGCGACATCAATCATAATAATATTTACAAAATATTAAATGCTAAATATATATTAAAATAAACATGTGACAATGTACTGTATTCCATGTTTTAAAAAATTATCGATTCTTTACATTAAAAAGAAGTATTACATTAAGATAATAAAATCATCTTGACATCATTAAAAATAGGAATACACATTAAGAATTGCAAGGCATGTAAATGCATTTAATATTTCAACTTTGCATTTAATGCATGAATACACGTTGCATGAAAGACATTTAATGTTTCAACAGTGCATTTAATATATGGCCATTATTTTATCTTAAAGATGAAGCTTTTTAGAGAATAAAAAACGATAAAAGCCATGAATACACGTTGCATGAAAGGCATTTAATGTTTCAATATATGCATTTAATGTCATTGAATGAATGCAAGGCACGTAAATAGATGCATTTAATGCATGAAAGGCAACATAAAAAACTTACTAGTCCATAGTTCATGTCTATCTGGGTTCTCTCACTTTTATCTTTCTTTGCTTCTTTCAGTATAGTTCGACACTTCGGTATCAACCTCCATTGATGGGTGCTGAGAGAACCAAGAATGTGTTAATCCTTATGAGTGACACAGGTGGTGGTCATCGTGCCTCTGCTAAAGCCATTCGCGACACTTTCAAGTTCGAGTTTGGTGATGAGTATAGGGTGATTGTGAAGGATGTTTGGAAAGAGTATACAGGCTAGCCTTTGAATGACATGGAAATACACACTAACAAGAGCTATGAAGACATAAATAAACACAAACCTGGATGAAGATGAGGCGCAGAGAGGATGAAGATGCGGCGTAGAGAGAAAAAGGTGCAGAAAAAAAAAACAGATTTTGAAAATGTTATATTTTTTGTTGTGAAATATTACGGAAACGTGAATTTTCCGTTTTCGTAAAAGAGTTGCAGTTTTTTATTTTTAAAACAGTGAAATAAAACAATATCAACCATGATTTATGCGGAAGTTTCAATTTTTATAAAACCGCAACAGGAAACAAGAAATAAAAATGCAAACAAGCAGGGCGTACAAGTTTAAGTATTAGGCAACTACTAAAAAATTTATGAGGTTTATCATAAATAGTTAAGAACTATAAGCTCATATATATGCATTATAACAATCTGAAAAGTGATAGGCTATTCAAATTTAAATTTTGTAGGATGTAAAGTGAAAAGTTTACACCTGGATACGCCTTTTTGGTTGTTAGAGGTGTAATCTTATGGCGAAGCACCAGTGTTCTGAAAACCGAACCGATCATTGAATCGGTGGCCTTACTGATCACCGGTTTGACTGGTTCGACCGGTGTGACGTAATAATTATGCAATAATTATATATAATATTAAAAATATTTTTTAAAAAAATTGTCTGACCGGTCGGACCGGACCGGTTGGACTGGTCAAAAAACTGGTCCAATTGCATACCAGTTTTGAAAGATAAACCAGACCGGATCACCAACAGGTCACCAGTTGGACCGACCGGTCCGGTCTAGTTTTCAAAACCATGCGAAGCACTAAGTAGATTATAACTGCCTCATCCACTATGAAAGCATAGTTTATAGCAAGTTTGAAGCTACAACATAGTCGTTATATATGGATAAGGATTTTATCACAAATTTGAGGGTCGTAGATATTATACAACAATTGAAGATTTATTGTGATTATTATCCTTATCAAAGAGCACTAAAAGTGAAAGTCTAAACAAGTATTGGTATAAACAGTTTTGTTTTCAGAGATCATATTAATTATGAACTTATCATCGAGCATATTAACTATAACTTATAATAAGTGATCTTATGACTAAAAGTTTGTTGGCATGTTCATTCATATACATAATATGAGATTGTCTAGCTAATTATGATTTTATGTTTAGACTTTTAAGTCTGGCTCATATACAAACATTTAACATTTAGAGTGATTTAAAATTTATGACACGTAATGATGAGTTGCTAGAGTTCTTAATCCAGTTTTAATAAATATGTTTTTATACCATTCTTTTGATTAGAATATATAAAATTACATAAAATATACATATTTTCAGAGGTTTTTGGAAAACAAAAACTGTTCCTATACTCAATTTTTTAGTTTAATAATATAATTGAAAGTACATTGTTTAGTTTTTGAATTTAATTGTATACACAATCTATCTGAACATAGTATGGGATTGAGGCCCTGGCCTATCCCTCTGTCATCTGGTTCATAAGGTGATACTAAGGCTTTATACATCTTAAATTCAACCAATTAGAATTTAAAACATAATAGAACTGAACTTATAGGCTATAAGCAATGGCATATAAACAGTTTAACTTATTTAAAATATGGATTCTAATTTTTCAATAGTTAATTATAATAAATATCCGACCTAAGCCGAATTATGAACAGAAGGTACAAAATCGCAACGTTTGGAGTTTGATATGACATCCAAACGACATCCCATCTTATCTTTAGGAGGAAATGAAGGAATTGGCATTAAACTTTAATTAGGTAATCCCATCAGATACTGACAAAATGCAGCATTTCTGCTTATGAACTCAGTAATGGCTTTCCATTTGGAAAACAGGTGACGAATTGCACACTTGAAAGCCTGGAAATGAGCTTGCCTTCTGATACTCCGGACTTTGTTTTCCAATGCCATTATGTTCATCCTTCATTAAGTTAGCGATAGCGATATGTTCACTGAAGGGATTATTAGAACCTATTGAATTGGAAGGAGTGAGGCTAAAAGGTGTAGTGTTCGTAGACAGTGTATTATCAGCAGAAGTCATTGCAGAGGAGGTTTTCAGGTTTTTCTTGGCCCTGGCTCGCCAACTTTCGAGTCCTACAATCACAGTCTCCGGGAAAACAGCTTTCCTCATAGTGGTGCCCATCTGTTTTACAAGTTCAATCAAAAGATTAGAGGCAGCTAATTAAATACAACAACCATTGCCCCTTTCTTTTTTATTGCCTTTCTCCGCTCATAAGTTATATGTACCTGTGTGACCAAAGCATACAGAGGCAGTGTTACGTAGCCGCCAAGTAAGTTTACCAGCACGCCCATGACTAGCTTTATAATGGGATCCTCAGTTCTATGGTGGAAGCATGAATTGAACCCAAATTTGTACTGAATATTGGAGCAAGTTAACAATCAGAAGTTTCCTCTCTTTTTATTTTATGTTGCAATCACCAGTAAGTTGTTACACCATCAAAATCACAAATATTTACCAAAGTCCATGTGATGAATGCCAGCTGAAATGAATTCTGCAAGACCCAACATTCATTTTATCAATTAAAACGTGCTTTTGTTGGCACAGAAAAGATTGCTTCAAATGGTTAAAGAACTTGCCTGAAACAGTATGAAGTGTATAAGATAGAGAAGCAATTTTGGGTTTCCAAACCAGAAAAAGTGGTCACTAGGTTTAACAAGCAAAGCTCCTCGAACAACTTCGGACTTGTCTTTGCTATCTAAGCACATCAAAGTTATGATTCCCTGCAATTTTGTGCCAACCACCAACAGCATCTGCACGAACATAATACGACGTGTAACAAAAATATCTTATCTTTATTCAGTTTCTTCATTAAACACTGTTAAAATTTTCATAAACTTACCACGACAGGAATAAATGGAAGCCATAAGTAGCTGCGGAAACCTATACTTGTTCCAATTACCACATGGAATCGCTCATCAATAACATTATTGCATCACTGGCACTAAAAAAAAAATGGATGCTTTGTTCTTACTGTTTGCATTGAAGATTACGAAAAGCATAGCGAAGATCCAAATCCAAGAGCTGCAAAATTAAATTTGTGAACAATTTGTTTTTTGATCAGTTTTAATGTAACATTTATAATAAATTATTCATTGGTTGTGTATTCACCTTATTCCCACCACTACTTCAAAGTCATTTTCCAGAGCTCTTCTTATGTATTTCTGGAAATCAAAGTTGCTTCTGACTTCAAAATGGGCCTGTAAAGTAGTTAAAACAAACCAAATTGAAGCTTGAGAGAGAAAATAAATCTACCCCAGAACATTTTTGTCCAAGTTCAACTAATTGAAGGTGATACCATAATAAATCCATGTCTAAGAGTAAGATAATCGACTTTGGAGACAGATTCATAAAATTGCCTAAGAAAGCATATCTGCAGAAAATTTTGTGCAAATAGCAATATTAGACAAGTCGTTGGCATGAGAAAGGAACACGGTAGCATTAATAATTCTTTCATTCTCTCTTCTTCTTCTTTTTTTTTTGTTTTGTTCCCTGAACTGACCGGCCAACGAATAATTGGAGATTCACTCCAATAACTCAGATGCCTCTTCCCAAATGACGTTTGATGGGTGAGCAGAAATCTATTTGGATCTGCAAATTATAAATGAGAATAAATGAGAAGTTTAGACAAAGTCGTGACAAAAGAAGAATATGATCTAATAAAAACAAAATAAGAAACAAGAAAATAAACAATCATAGTTTAGGACATAAGCATTCTTCTAAATAATTGTTTGCCCTTATGTTGTAAGAAATGTTCAACTCCCTAAATCAAGTACGTCATCTAGGACATCTTCTAGGCTTTAAGGATCTTTTCTTCACACATGGAAACACATATGCTCTTTTTTAACATGCCCTATTATGCTTACAACTAAACTATCTTCATCCTCTTGCATACATCTCCTATTTTCTTATCATTAGAAGAGGTTACAGTTTACCAGCTAACTTCTGAAAGCAAATTTACAACTTATTCGCACTTTGATGATTTCTGTAGCAAAGCAAATACCTTTGGAAATGTGATATTCTACTGTTCTTGTTTCTGCTTCCCATGTTTCCCAAGTCCTCATCTACAAAAGTTGCATCCGCAATAAGAGGAAGTGAGCATCTTCAAACACAAGTCCAACTTTACGTTGCATTAAACTAGTAATAAAGTTTGTTAAGTTCAATATTGGGACACTTCCAATCCAATTTCCCTTCTCTTTCCCTGGATTTGGGAAATAAGAGTGGAGCATCAAAGACAGTATTGTATGGTGAGAAAGAAAAGGAAAGATAGATACCTTGGCCATTCCTAAGCTGAATGTGCAGAGGGAAGAAATAGAATGGAAGAAAGCCAGTAAAAATACCAAGAACTGAAGCTCCCTCACACCTGACCTTGACATCAATGAAACCTTCCCCTGTTCAAAATATCATCCAAAAACTAATACTGTTATTCTTTAACGAATTCGACCGGAAAGTAATGATGACATCACTTGGAATGACTCTACTCGCTTTGTTAGTTACCAATGGAAAAGCCCTTGAATATAATCAGGTATAAGGTAAGCTCAATGATCTGTTTCTGTTCTCAAAGCTGTTATTCTTTTTCTGCTCTGCAAATTTGGATTAGTAATCAATGGTTGAATATATACCTGCTTCGCGCATCTAGGTTCTTCCACACTCTCATCTAAAGTTACACCAGAGCAAGGAAGAAAAGTTTCCCCCACGCTCTTTGGAATACAGATTTTTGCTATTGGTCTTTCGCCTACAGTAAGCAAGAGTGTGATGAAACCCAGCAGCGTCAAAACTAGAAAGGAAAAGAGAGAGCCAGTGAGAATTGATTAGTTACAAGCCAAGGCAAGTATGTACTAATTTCCATTGGAATACGCACCTGTTTTAATCTTCTCTAAAGACTGAATGAGTGATCTCTTCTTTTGATTTTTCAAATTCTACCAAAGTAAAAAGCAGAAACGAAGAATACAATCATAAGCATTCACGAACTGGAACTGAGAATTATAGGATACGCAAATCCAAGGAAGTAAAGGTTCACATATACTTTGGCTAAAAGGTTGAGTATGTGTTCAATGAGATAAGATATTAATATCAGAATGAAGCAAACGCTTGCCACAGCCCATGTTGGCGTTGCTTCAAGTGTTGTTTCAGCCACCTCTTCAGCGATGCGCCTCTCCATTCTTACACTCCCTATGTTTTTCTGTTCTCCGTTTTTTTTTTTTTTAATGATTAGAACTCGGAAGGCTTGAACTTTGCTTGGATTCTGTTGGTAAGAACTGGAACAAATATGAGTACCGAGGATACAGGAAAAATCCTCCGTCACATGGGTCCCTTTAGTTTTCAACAAATTCCTCGTTGGAAGAGGAATACCTCCAAGACAATAAAAAGAATTATTTAGGATTCTTGATTTCAATCTTTGATCAGCCAAAGCCAACCGCTATTGCCAATGAAGTGGAATATGTGCCCTTTGTGCACCAACTAAATGACACAAGTGAAATGTTCATTGCCCACCAAATAAGGACAATGTGTTATTTACAATGTTTAGCCTGCTCTTCTCCATATATTTCATACAAGTAAATCAGTTGCAGTCAGTTGGTACGACAACAATTAACAATTGCGGAAGTGGAGGTGGAGGTGGAAGTTCATTACTAGTACAATAGCTTCAATGTCGTAATAGAAAATTAAATGCCGGTGAAAGTGGTAAAACTGATAGATCAACCAGCTAAATAAGGCAACATAAAAAAGAGAGAGAGCGAGAGAGGGACCTAGCAATCAGTAGTTTACTATCAACACTGTAAAGAGTGTTTGATACAACCTTATAGAGAGGCTAAGAAGGGGCTTTGTTTAGAGGAAAGAGGATACGTCAATGATGGTATACATAGAGAAAAGTGCAGCTCCATCCTCGAATTGGTCAGAGACTGAGCCAGAAATGAGTGAAATGTGAATAGTATCGCTATAGGTCCCAATGTTGACGATCAGCAAATTCATTTGGTGGAAAGTAGAATGAGAAGAGAGACAGAGAGAGAGAGAACTTAAGTAGTAGAAGAAGAAGAAGTACACTCTTACGCAGCGTTTGGTTAGCGTCTTCAGCAGGCAGGGACGGGACGTGACTGGGCAGGACAGGACGGAACAGAACAAGAATTGAAGACAGTGAGATGTTTGGTTGCGATGGAC
>JANZLC010000002.1:32361096-32379842 GCA_026413385.1 Erythroxylum gracilipes
GCGCCAAGAGAGGTCAAAACTGATTTTGGGAATGAACTTGGTCCAGTGTTTTGGGCATAACTCTCTCATCCGACCTCCAAATGGGGTGATTCTTGAGCCAATGGCTCTAGGAGACATGTAGGTATCTGTTCATAAAATTTTGTATCATTTGGAGTTAAATTGAGATGGTTTGATGAAAAGCAAGTTAGGGGATAGTTATGAGGTTATGTTAGGGTTTTCAGCAAGGCTCATGTCTCAGGACATTGGGCTCCGAAAACGGGGTTCAACATGCTTTTCATTGCTTAGCTTCCGTCTGCTTTTCATTGCTTAGCTTCCGTCTGTTTTTCATTGCTTAGCTTCCGTCTGCTTTTCATTTATCTCTTTTTATTTTACTATCAAAACTTATTAATCTCGTAAAGTCATTTGACTTAACAAGGGTGATATCAAAATAATATTTTTCAGTATATATAATAATGATGGCCATATATTGAAATTTGATGATCACTCAAAACCGCTAAATGGCAATTATGTAATTGGTCTATTTATATATATTTATGTGCTAAACTGTTTTTCTAAAAATTCCATTTCATATGGAAGATGATGGATGCAATCTTATAAAAAAAATTCTTTTTTAAATTTTTTGGTTAATTGAGTGAAAAAAAAATCTAATCAATACAAGTGATGTAAGAGTATATTTAAATTTGTGTGTATTTATATTCAAATAAGTTTAACATTGGATTATTTGTAATGGCTTAGACAAATATGACGACATAAAGACAAATGGCTGACTTTATTGGTCTATCAATATCATAAATAAAAGATACTATTTTTTAATAAAGATCTTCTTATTTGATAATGATGACCATTAAAATTTACTAAATGATGCCTTTTGTACTTGATCCAAAAAGACAAATATGTTAGTTTTTTTGTTATGTAAATTTTATCATGTCATTAAAAATATTTACTTCTTTTTATTTTAATATTAAGTGATTTTTAAATTGACAAGTCTAGAATTATTTATTAACTCTACACATAGTCATGTATTGTTTGGAATAAAATTTCTATTATAGTTATACTCTTTCTTCATTTAGTGTGTAAGTACTTATAAGCCTATCATTTTCTTGAAAATGAACGAAATAATAAACACATTATCGAGTCAAATATTTTTGCATGCTTTTGCATGGATTTTTATTTGCATGTTAGTTATATATATAATAGGGAAAACGTTTGGGAGCTATCATTTGGATAACCGTCATAGTCATCATAGTCAATATTAACTAAATTAGCCCTAATACACCGCCTAATGATTTATGATATCAATTCCAAATTCATATTATATCAAATGATATCGATATGGTTGTTTGCATCTTTAACACATTACATTTTCAAAAGTACTATTTGCATTACTTTGTTAACCACCTTGACAAACACTTTTTTAATCGTCTCCCTTGTTATTTTCCTTTAGAGATATCGAGTCAGACTGCTCCTAGCTTGACCCATGAGCTGACCAATGAGTTGACCCAACTCAATTATATATATTTTTCAAAAATTAAAAAAAAAGATATTATTTTTAAAATTTCGATTGACCCGTGACTCGGTTGGAGAAACATTTTTAACCTGACTCGCACATACCAAAATTAGGTCAGGCCAAAATTGACATTCTTAATTTCCTTCATTCCTCACTTTTTCTCCTACGTTATCTCTTTTCTTCTAACACAATACTTCATTTTATGGATGGGTTTATGAAATTGAAAGGTATTTCTTGTTAATGTCCTATTTTGATCCAATGAATGAAACTTGACGAAAGTAAAATTAAAAAATTTAATTATGAAACTTGACTAAACGAATCAACTATAATTAATTTTAACCAAGTTGCATAATTAAATTTTTATGATTTCACTTTTTTGTGTATTTTTATTTTTCTTATTCTCATAAATTATAAGAAATCATTTTAAGAAATGTTAATATTTCAAATTTTCTAGTTAAAAGCATGTTAATATAGACAAATTTCATATTTTATAAATAATATTTATTAATTTAAAATCATTATTCATTTATTTGTATATTGTTAATAAATTTATTCAAATATAAAAGATTTATTATTAATATTCATCAATAAATATTATATAAAAATAAATAAATAATTATGTCTAAATTTTTTATTAATATAATTAAATTATTTTTAAGAATAAACATTTTTACAATTAATTAAAATTAATAAATAAAAACCCAAACAAGAAACAAATAAACACAACTAAACATCCTTACGCAATCAATTAAAAAGGTAAGCTGGGTAATTATTCCTCGCCACACTTATCGAACGAACAATCGACTAATTTGCCAATCATGCTTTTACTTTAAATTTCGAACTCACCACTTTTGATAGAGCACCATATGAATGTGTCACTCTCCTTTTAAAAAATATGGCCGAAGGTAGACCCCCTCCATAGGTGCCACTCTCCTATCCTTTTAGAAAATATGGCCGAATCCCTCGGCGGATATTATAATTTGTGCTTTTTCCGTTGTAAAAAAAAAAAAAAAAAAGGTGAGCAAGTAACGGGAGTCTAGAACCGACCACTGGGCGGGCGTAAAAATTACACCCAGCCCCACCCAAGTTCATCGAAAACCCATAATCTCAAAGAATGGGTCAGATCGGATCTATACAAGTGACAGCCCGTTGCTCGTCCACTGCCTTACCACGAAACCTTGAGCTGAGCTGATTAATTTTGGTGATAGAACATAACAGAGATTATTATTCCATGAGAAAGAAAACAGAACACTTAAACTTCATCTGACAAATCACAACATTGGATTGAGTCCCAAGTGAATACCCCATTTCTGAACAAAGGATGTATCACCAGGAACCTAATACATTTGTTGAAACTGGGTCCGCAACAAAGCTAGCAATGTTAGGAATACAACCAAGTCACATCTGCAGAATAATTACAATGCCATATGTTCCAAGCAATTTTTGGAATTACCTTCCGCAAACTTCAGTGCAGCACACAGACTTTATATTAGATAATTCTTGGGTTGATGTTCAAGAATTGCCTGAAAAGAAAATAACAATGTCAGATAACTTAAAACATGGAAAATCCATTGAACTCATTAGAAAACCAATCCAATTACTAAATAGAAATTTTCTATAATCTTTTGGTCTCATCAACCAGTGCAAATACAATTGGCAATTCCCCCACAGATACATGAACTACATAGGCATTCAGCCCCTACAATTAGAGCACTTGAAAACAGGATTCCAGACTCCAGTCTTGGACCACTGGTGATGGCAACAGACAGTTCAACACTAATGGTATTGAACATATCCAGCATGCATCTTACCAACTTTGGTCCTTTCTGATGCAAAGCCATCCAGCAGTTTTGACTTCCTTGTAGACTAGTTTTCATCATAACCTCATTCCTTGTGCAACTAGACTCTTTTATTTTTTAGTGTACCACAATAATACATTAAGAAACATCTCTTACAGCGTAAAGGTGCTTACTTTGGTAGTATCAATTATAACTGGAGGCTTTGGATGGAAATTCTCTCCAACACAAGGAAGAAACGAGCATCCTTGGTTCAGTGGGGTTGATATTGGAGGGCGTATGTCCTCTTTATCAGTGATCTGTCGATCCTCAGTCAATAAGAAACCAAAAAGTCTGCAGCTGCTTTTACAAGAGGACATATCTGGACCACCTCTAAAAGCTGATTGAGCTATGAGAGGTTGTGAAACAATTTGTTGGATATGCTCAGGAGATGGACCAAATCGTGCAGCAGACTGATTTTCCCCTCTTAGATTATGCTTAGAATGAGAAGACAACACGAACTTCCCACATGTTTTGGGATTGCAAAACCAACTTTGAGCATTAAATCCAGGCTCCTCCTTGTCATTAAAATTGTACTTGGTACGCAGATTTGAAACAAGATTGGTTGCTTGCTGAAACATTAATACTGAAGATGGGGAAGATACTTGTGCAGGTGTGCGCATGGGAGTGTTACACCCTTGCATTATCACAGACCAACCACTTCTTGACTTTGACATATGGACACCATCAGAAATTCCAATGCAACCGTTTTCACGAGCCTCATCAGCATTTGGTGCTCTTCCAAATGGTGAACTAGGCAATATTTCTTGACCTTGCAAGACCTGGAATCTGAAAGATTCACCAAAGCCTATGCCTTTGTGGGAAATATCAGTGTTCACAATGGGGTCTCCCACACCATTTTCCACAGCAGCAATCACAGAGCCATGAGAACCAGAGAAACACCTTATTTCAGAACCATGTGGATGTTGATTTTGACCATCCACACTGTCATAATGCATGTTAAAACCAAAAATTTCTTGACCTTGCAAGACCTTCTGGAACCCTGAAGATTCCCCAAAGTCAGATGCTCCAATCCCATCTAAATGGGAATAGGAAGTGACAAAAAGACTAGTCAGTAAAAATGTTTGGAGAGTTTATAGAGAACTTATTATTATACAATTACTTACTAGAAGCAGGAAATTCTTGCTTTGACGAATGTAACCCTGACCTGCTCCTCTTCAAACCAGGAACCATAAAGTTGGAATTGGAATAAAAACCAGATGGATCAATCTCCCAAGGAGAAATCCTGCTATGCCTGTTAGCCTCTGTATCATCCCACCTTACCTGAAAAAATAAGCACAATATTCACGTGACGCTACTAATAAATGGTTTCTTCTTTCAGTATGAAAAGTGGAAAGTAAAAACTATAAGGAAGTCATAAATTGCAGTATATATGGATGTAAGATCCATCAAAAGAATCACAAACGAGACAAACTCCTTGATGTCAATCTCTCAAATTTGCCAAGCCATGCAAAGTGCACCTATGATTCTTATGCTGTAAAAATATTTTGTTCTCCAAACTCAATTACTCAAAACATATATAACCAGAGTAGCTTTGCACATAATGTTGCTGTCAACAAGTGGATATTTGCTGAAAGACCAAGATTTGATTATAGATGGAAAGGGAAACATTGAGAATTATAGAAGTCTTTTGATCCAAACAAACAGATTATGTTCACCTTGCAAGCTAACTATGAACTATCTGACCATTTTCAATTGATCTTCCTCCCAAGAAGGGAGCAGCTAACTCACCATGAAACATTCTAACAAAAATGTTGGAAACTGTACATTGTTCAAGGGAATTAAATTACACCACTACATAGGAGCTGAAGTGGAACAATTGGCTTGGAAAGGGTGGTCGATCTGTATTTTGGATAATTTCTCAAACACCACAAGAAAATAAAAAGGGAAAGATAAGCATAGTAATTGAGGCAGGGTAAAGCTGAATCCAGTCTATGAACCCCCATGTTCCAACATGTCAAAAGCTTAAACCTTTTCAGAACTACAAGTGACCTGGCAGAAACTCTCAAGAGAACTGTAACTATAAATGAATGCACATCTCACAAGTATGGCCCTAAAAGTAAATGCATACCACTAGGCACCTCCATTTTGAATCAGGCCATCTAGCAGGATCTACGTCACTTATTCCAGTTATTATCCCTGTGTATCTGCATGGAAACAAATAAACTAAGTAGATAAGTTAGTAAAGGTTCCAATACTATAGTCTAGTTAGAGTGTAAAAAACACATCATATCAGACCGTCTTTCTGCCGCATCCTCTGCTTCAAAACGCATTTTGAACCTCATTCCAACAGAAAAAGACAGATCGAGGCTCTTCAAGAATTTATTGGCATGTACGATGAACTCTGATGAGCTAGCCCTGCAAATAGCTCTTCATAATTCAGAGGTGTAAAAAGTTACAGCTAGCAACTCATTAGTACAACCAAGCAACTGTATAAGGAGCAAGTATACAAGAAGATTACAAGGCATTTTAACGGAGTTGACAAATTAGTAAAATGTAATGCATATATTTGTTTCCAGATCATTAAGACATTCATGGATATATTTCTTTTTCACTTTTTTTGATAAATTACATCTATAAATGTTAAATGGATCAGCAGTATAAAGAAAACGTACATAACACCTGTGCCCCCCTCTTTTCTAATGGAAGGATGACACTTCATTAGCATTATTAATAAAAGTTCCGTTAAAAGGACTTAAAGATCCTGAGAATGTAAAGATCAAGAAACATTTTTGTTAAAGCATTCTTAACTGATCTTAAGTCCCACACAAGGCTAATGAAGCAATTCTGCAACTACTTAAGAGAAGGACTAGGAACATTTGAGTCAATAGAACAAGGTTCTTCATATTAACTTGGATTGTTGTTTATAGGAAAATAAGTGCTTCCAAGTCCGGTCACTGTTGAAGAAAAGAGAATTTTCTAACAAACCAAAGTGCTTTGAGGAATGTTTGATTCATTTTTTAATGTTATCTAGTAGAGATAAAAAACAATAAAAATTATTTAACCAAAAGTTAAATCTTAGTTGATGAACAGATGATTGAAAGCCTCAAAAAATGGATGGACAAAAACTTATGGAGATAGTAGAAATGATGAGTGAACTTTAGTCTTTCTATACTAAGACTTACACAGAGCAAGCTGGGATAAATGAATATAACATGAAAAGCACAATGGATGAACCAACTTAAAAGTACAAAGCTTGTAGGGAAATAGTAAGCAAACAAAAGTATGTTAGAATCCAGTGGCAGTAGTATTCATTCTTTTTTATGAGAAAGTAGTATTCATTCTTGATCCTTCGGAAAACTAGAGTTGTTCTTATGTATTAGTTTAGCACAACAACTACCTTCTGGTTGCGAGGGACTGAACTAGAACATTCTCAAAATAACATTAAATAGGAAAAATTTAAATGCCAATATGAACAACACTTCAAATACATTTTCATCATACCAAGTTTTCCTGAGACCTCCGTATAATTATTAAAAGGATGAATACAAGAGTTTGTTCATTATTTTTAGGTATAGTTTAACTGAGGCAATTTTGCTACTATAATATCTGGTGGTTTCATATTTTGGGATCTAAAAAAATATATCATATTTACTTGAAGATGATATTTGAAGCAAGTAGCAAATTACCTCGGGTTATAACAAATGTTGAAAACACTTCGCTTTGATACTGAATTAACTACATCCATAAGGGTGCTCTGACTCAACTGCTGACTACTGGGAGGAGGAAAAGGATTGGTGCATTTAGCTTGTGCTGCCCTGCGAATTCCTAATCTTAGCTCTCCATCATCACCCCTGAAACAAGAATACCATATGAGCGAGACCAAAAGAAGTTGTATAAAGAAGTTGTATTTCTATGAGAAAACTTCTTTGTACCTTAGAAAGAGTACTGCATCTCCAGAAACAAGTTTCTTCTTATTTACAAATGCACTCCAACCAGTGGTGAGCAAATGCCTACGTGGTTGACCTGGTCAAGCCAAAAAGGAAAGTAGTAAAATCCCGTGCCAGCAAATAACATTACCTAAAGGTGTATTACTCCTCATGGACATACCCCGATAAATATGTCGAAACCTCCACTCAAATCCATGCAAATCCTTTGCTACAAGCTCTTGAGAGGGCCTCTGCTGAGTATAATCCTACAGTGACAATTTTAAGATTGTTAGATGACGGCATGGTGTAGCACGTAAATGGTTTATTGACAAATATATAAGAGTTGGTATATATACCAAGGGAGGGAAGCAGTCCTCAGCAGCTCTACGAGGGACAGAGAAGCCTCCATGAGTGCTGGTATCGGAGGCAGTAAGTGTCTTACAAAACATATGGGGTGTTGATGGTTTCAGAGCCATTTCATTGTCATCCTCTTCACTGTCCCCCTCTATTTTCCCTTCTCTCAACTTCTGCTCAATTTGCTAAAGCAATAACTCCCAGTCAAAAATCAACCTCACTCCAAAATTTCAGTCACCCCATAACAAAATACCAAAACAATAAAGGCATTAACAAATAGTAGAACAACAACCAACTAAATATTTTCACTAGAATGCATGTGCAAAATGAAATATTTCAGTCGTGGATTCAATGAGATATATTCCTGACTCAAAATTACAACCCCTTAATTCCACATTTAAATGCCTAACCATTGTGAAACATAAAAATGAAGCAGCAAGTACCTCATTCTCAGGAACCAGGGAAACTTGAGCATAAACTTCATCAGTTGCTTCCTCTGCCTGCCAGAAAATTGAAGGATTTTTTTTTCTCATCAAGTACGCTTTACCCAAGTTCTAAACAAAAAGAAAATACCGCTTTTTGATCCCAAAGAAAAATCAGGGAAAGCATCGATGCATATGTGTAAAAATCCCAGGGCTCTCTCTAATCACTTAACTTGGCATAGCACATTTAAGCATATTGCTATGCCTGAATTCTAATACCTTCACAAATTTGCAATCGCATACACCAAATAGCAAAAGCATGACACCGCGAATACTTTTAGACCCTCATTTGTTAACCCAAAACAACAGCAACCACGACTGAGAAAATTTGGGAGCGCACATTTAGCAACTAATTCCAATAATAAATCAACATGAAAGCATATTTAAAAGAAATAACGCAGCTGTACGGTCACAAGACTTACATGGAGCTTGACATCAAAAACCCGACAGAAGACATGAGGAGGGAGTTCATAGGTCGCAAGAGGCGCATCGGGTAGTTGCTCCAAGTGGCCCTGAGGAAAGTACACCACAACACTCCCTTTCTTTGGCAACGATATAAGTGGACCAGCACAAGCATGCCACAGCTCCAAACAGAACGAGGATGAAGAACCAGAACCACCACAAGAAGCACTTATATTAGAAGCACTTACAGCAGACGCTGAAGATGAAGAAGGAGAAGACAAAGAGTCTGAAGTGGGTGTTGCTTCATCCTCCTCAGTGGTGTTAAGATCTATCATGCTCACCATTTCACACCCTATTAAGCTCTCCTAAAACCTAAACAGCAATAGGGTAGAGTTCTTTAACAAGGAGAAGCCGTTGACAAAAGAAGATTTCTTGAACAAGTGCTTTTGAGAACAGGGACTAAGGAGGTGGCAATAGAGAGAGAGGAAGAAGAAGAAGAAGAAAGTTTCATGGCAAGTATGAGTGCAACTTTGGCATTTGCCTAAAAGGAGTCTCGAGGCCAGGCTCTTAAAAAAAGGAACCTTTTTTTTCCTCCACCCCCACTCTTTTTTATCTGTGACTCTGTGCGTCTCTAATGTGCTCCTTTTAGATATCAAATCAAAGCTTTTTTGTCCTGGTTAGGAAGGGAGTCTTTCATTCTGGATTAAATGAGGTTGATGGGTTCTCTTCTCTTTTTCTTTTCAGTTTTTGATGAACATCAATCTCTTTTCTTGTTCATCTGCCAAATTAACAATTAAAATTAAAATTATGAAAAGAAAAATTCAGTTGCAGAGTAGCAGTGCCTGCCACAATGCTGCAATGCTGAGAGAGTCTGGTGGGTTATGATGTGTGGCAGAGAGAGAGCAAGTGCGTTTGTGTGTGTAATGTAAATTAGAGAAGACAAAGCCACAAGCTTAAAGCTTCCCAAGTGGCTTTTACTTTTTTGTGATGCATTTGTTAGTTAAATACCAATGCCCAAGAAGATGATAGACTCGAGCATTGGAGTTAAGGAAAAAAAAAAAAAAAACCAAGTTAAGATGGAGAGAGAGAATTCTGTACGGATATCCCTTTATTTCCGGGGGATGTCTATTCTGTCCCCTTCCACTTCTTAAATCTCGCGCATGTCCTCCTCCTAACTCAAAATCTCTTTCTTTCTTTGGCATGTGTTGTTAGGGACCCAACCAATCACACCAGAAGCCAAAAGTTCCCACATTTCTACCGCTCCCCGTGTAAACTGGTTGCTTCCTCGAGTTACATTCTGGGGAGTTTTGTAACAATTTAATTAAGACAAACACTTCATTTCTTCTTTGTTTTTGTTTAACAATGGCAATATATGAAATTTCGATGAATCCAGGTGAACATGTGAACAAGATGCGAAAGGGGTATTCTTGAATGAGTTCTTAAATTTACCTGTCCTTTGGGTTTGATATTCAATCTGGAGATTCCTGTCCTGTTGTAATTCATTTCATGTAGCAGGATCCTACTACTCTAAATTGGCCAACCTTGGAAGAGGTCATTCCTTCAGATCTTATCTATTCTGGGACAATTTCATTCCAATCAAGTTAGAGCCTAGCTTATAGTATAGCATCCTATGGCTATTCACCAATTGGTACATAGTTGGTCCCCCGAGAATTTACATCCCATGGATCAAACATGTTAATATTCGAGTCTCACAACATTCATCTTTTTTCCTTCATGATGCTGCCACCTATTCTGCTTGCCCAAGTTTTTAACTTTACCCTATAGTCCCATAGGCAATAATAGCTGTTTTCTTAGGCCGAAAGCAATGACCAACTTATATTATATTGTAGTTATACCCAACATATGATTATTTGTTCGTTTACCCATATCAGATAATGTCAAATTCTGCAGTTTAGGAAATGGAAGCAGATATCAGACACTGCCCTAATATTTCTTCCACGTAAAGAAGTACACACATAAACACAACTCAGTTTTGTATTGGGGCGAACGCTACTTAGTCCCGCTAATTTAATTTCATGTACAGCATCTGTCTCCTTTAACTCCTACTGATGCCTGAAAACCAGAAGAAAACTCATTAATTAACCCCTGATGACTCCTACCTTCAATTTGCATATTGAATACCGTTGCAGTCACCTTTCTACAAGTTGTGCAATGAGGCTTGCAACCCTAAAAAGCTCGTAAAATTACCTGCTTAACATGACTACCAAACCTTCAACAGAAAATGAATAACACATGTCAGAAACCCATTAATTGAAAGAGCTGGAGGAGTCTATAAAGACTCTGGTAGAAGTAGAACTCTCAATAAATTCAAAGAAGTCCCATAAAAGGAATGGCAGGCAGAGGAGCACAGGGAATGAAAATGAACCCAGAATCGAAATGGGCAAGAAAGGCCCGGACCGGACACATTTAATATTAGCTAAAAATTATGTCAATCATCAAGGGGCCTAATCTTCTTGTTTCTTATGCCAGTGAAGAGAGGGCAAATGGGTCAATGAAGCAAGTGTGTGGACAAATGCGTCACAGTAATGGAAAGGGGCAGGTCTTTATCAGAGCCATCAATTGCGAAGAACCCAACCCCCCCATCCCTCCTCAGGCCTAGTGCTAATTATAGGGTTTTGTAGGATAGGTCTTTTTCCTTTAAGGATTAAAAAGGCGGATAACCCGGACAATTCGGGTTACAACTCAATACCCATTCGGCTATTAGTGTCTCCCACTCCATCCCACTCTCGATTCGAGCGCGTGCGTCAGTCTAATCAATGGAAAAGGTGTCATTGGAATCTAGTGTCTCGGTCACCTATGCCCATCTCACAGTACACATCGGGTAAGACTGTGATCAAACAAAAAAGCTCCATCTCATGACAAGGTAGGGAATAAGCTACATAATTGTATTATTAAATTAAAATATTCATTTTATATAATTGTCTCGTATATTAAATAATTTAAATTGAATGAGATTTTCAATTTGACCTTATGACTTGCTTTTCTTTTAGCTATAATTTATAAGCAAGTGCTTCTTTTAAGAAATTATTATTGGTTACAAAAGATGTGTTTAAATTGATAATAATTAGTAATTAATCATACAATAAAAATTATTGCTATATATTTTTTATAAATTATACCAATATTATAATCATAGAAATTTTGGCCTCTTAACTAGCATTATTAAAATAAATAAAAAATCAAGATTATTGACATATTTCTTTCATTTCACTAAAACATCAAATATTTTATGATTTTGTATTATAAATTTGTTAATCATAATCTTTTTATAAATAAAAACTTTAGTTTCTCTTTTACATTTAAGATGAAACAAAAATTATTAATTCATATAACGTTTTACATCTAAATAAGTATTACAAACAAAATTCCAAATTGATATAATATCTTAGTTATTTTTTAAAAATATTCTCAAACAAATATATTTATTTTATGAAAGTGAGAGTGGTGGTATGTAGCCTTCTCCATGAATAATAGGAGATCTAATATCCATATTCTTAGCCTAATTTTCATGTTTATGATATTTTTAGATGTATAATTTATATCTACTAATATAATAGTAATATATTGTATATTGTACAATATATTATTATTTTGGGCACACTTTTGATATTTGAAATAACAAAAAATAAGGGTTAGTAACTAAATTGAATTGGTATTTTTTTAATTAAATCATCTTGTTGTTAAATTTTTCTTAATTTAGTCCTTCCATTATTAGTAATTTTTAATTAAATCTTTCAAACATTTGAGTTTGAGTACCCACAATGCCACTCGTACCATTATTATATCAATATAAGATGCTGACATGATAATTACATAGATTACACTTCAATATCATAGTAACGTCACATGTTTACATGATATTATGAGACTCACCACACTATGTGTTGACATTTTATGTTGATATGTCTTTAGTGTCATTTTCATGTCATCATAATGGTTTGACATGTCACTTTTGCACTTACGTTATTTTCTTCAACAAAAAGAACAATGTTGTGAAATATTCAAACGTAGGAGGAATAATTTGTTTAGAAATCATCGATTGATAAATACAAAGAATCAAATATATCATTATTCTATATGATAAAATTCATGCTATATCAAAATTAATAATCAATTATGGCGGGTGGCAAAATATTGTTATAATTGTTATGTCAATTTCATTTTTATGAATAATCAATTTATAATTCATATATTAAGTTTTAAGTATTAGAATTTATTATTCTATATGAAATTTTTGTACATGAAATTAAAGAATAAAGAGAAAGCACCTATTTATACTCATATATACATCACTTTGTTAGAGATACTAAAATTCACTTTTTATGTATAATTAAACTTGATTGCACTATATAACTTGTTTTCATGATATTTTTCTCTATTTTAATAATTATTAAAAAATGAAAGTAACCTCGTTCTTGAGAACAATGATTACTTTTATAATGTGAGTGTATCATATTGTGTTTTAAGGTTAAAAATGTCTTTTTTGTTATTTTCAATTTTGTTCACTTATCTATTATAAAATCATATATTTTCTCGAGATTTGACCTCATATCTTTTTTAAAATCAAAATAGGGATTAATTTTCCTCTCAAATTTTAAGTTGTATTTATGCTAGGAAGGTTTGGCTATCGTATCAAGACTTATTTTCTGGATAACAAGCAAGTTCTTGACCTTTTGTGAATATTTGTTGCTTTATGATGGTAATGTTGAAATAAGTATGTATTGTAATGTAGAACTAATATCCTATGATAACTCTACATTTTCTCAATTTTTATGAACTTGTCTTAACAAGATAGGTCTTTTGAAATTTAACATTTGGTTTCATTTTGTAACTCAAATTATGAATTAAGTATGTGACAAAGGATATGGTTTTGTAACGAGGCAAAAAACCTCTAGGTGGTCAAGTGACTTCGGAGTTTTGTTGATCAAGCAATATATCTGGTATTGTTGGTGGATGTCTTGAGGTGTGTCCACATTCTTTATAAGTAATCTCATCATTTATGTCTATACATTCATCTCTTTCTTTGCTTATTTCATATTTAAGAATTTGAGTAAACTAAATCAACCAATTATCATTTGATGTACGCCTATCATCTTCTCTTAATAATATTTTAATTTCTTTTCATTATAATGTCTATAAGCAGTGCTTCGTTGAAAGTGGATTCTAATATTAGGTCTAGTGTTAAACTTTGGTTTAAGGTACCCAAACATAAAGTCGTAAAAGTTAAGGAGCTTAATACAAATCGCAAATGGGTTATTGCTTTCAGTTATATCCTTAAACTTATGAAAAGAATTCAATGTTGAAAAAGTATGAATTCAAATATAGGATAGACCTAGATGATATGAAGTTAGAGTTTAATATCCTTGGTTATGTGAGAATTAGGAGACTACAGGCCCACATGATAACGTGTTTCTACAAATATGGCAAGGTAAGTGTCTATTATGATACTTCTAAATGTGGTCTAGGGTTGCAACTTAATACATTCTTCACTGATTTGTTAAGAGAGACAAGTCTAAGCTTGATTCAGTTGCATCCTCATTCACAGTGCTTAATATTTAATTTCCTCATAGTCTATCATTTAGAGAGTACATATCTAATTATCGATTTATCTAGGATTATATACCAACTAATGTTTGTTAAGAGGTCTTCAGGATTGTATAGCTTAAATTTTAGAATTAGCATAGGACTAATAGTGGGAAAGCCTCCAAAATGGACTTATGATTATAAAAGGAAATTTCTCTTCCTTTCTTTGAAGGATAGTAATGAGTAAGATTTTAGCCCTGCATAGAGGAAGCCTGACCTTAAGTTCAACAAGAGAGATATATCAAGTGGTTTGTTCTCCTATTAAGAATTTGTCTTAGTTCTTATGGTAAGTGCCTTTCTAAGAAGGACATCACGGAGGAGTTATTAATAGATGTTGGAGATTTATATAAACATACTTGTAAGTTCTACTAACTTATTGATACACTTATAGGCTTGTATTGTAACGTTCCAATATATACCCTGGAAGTATTATAGCATGTCTAAGGTGTATTAAAAAGTGAACATAATAAATTAGGTGCATCTTAGTAAGAGACATTATGGTACTTAAAGTAAAAGACATGGGTTAATGAGTATTTTGTTCGTTTTGGCATAGACATATATACTTAAATGTGAAATATGTATGAAAATTTTGATATTTTTCTTGCATTTATGATTGTGATGTGAGGAGAATTGGTAGAAGAAGTATACCATTTGCTTATGGAATTTTTTTGGTTAAATTGGATGTTTTTTGTGTTGCTCTTGCATGATAAGACCGAAGTTAGTTGATTTGGGATGTGTACCTTGCTGAATGGAGAGGTTCCACTGAACATATTTCTGTAATTTCACCATATCTTGTCATTTTTACCTCCAAATTGGATAATTCCAATTGGAGATTACAATAGAGACTAAAACTTTGATGAAGGAACTGAAATTTGATTCTACCTCTAAGATTTTTTTATTGTGGTTTGAAGTTAAGTTTTAGTTGTTGTCCCTATTTTTGAACATCCTATAGTGTTTTGGGTATAACTCTTGGAATACTTAACCAAATTGCATGAAATTTATACCATTAGAAACTTAAGACATAGAGCAATGAAATAAATTGATAATATTATAGGCTAATATGGGAATTAAAGGAAGAAGAAGGACAAATATGCAATTTTCCTAAAGTCAACTCATGGACCAATAAGATTAAAACATATGTGTCCAATAGAATTTTAACACATAGTCCAATAGAATTGTAACAAATGGTCCAATAGAATTGTAACACATGTTTCAATATCATTTCAACATATGGTCTAATAGCATTGTAACACGTGGTCCAATGGGATTGTAACACATAGTCCAATAGGATTGTGACCTATGGTCTTATGGCATTGAAACATGTGTCTAAGATTAGAAAATTCATGAAAAGGCATATGGAGAGGGGAGATGGACGAAACTTTGATGGCTTAACTTCAGATTTTTAACCTCTCCATTTCACCTTCTTCATCCCATCATTTTTCACTTGGCGATTCAAGCAAAGTCAAAGAGGAAGGGAAGGAAAAGCATTAGAAGAACTACTTTGCCAATTTTAAGGTTTGAGACTTCACTTAGTTGATTTCTATATTTGTGTATGATTGAATGGATATAAAGATTCATTTGGATGTGTAATTGTTTCTGGGATGTTGCTTTGGTGTTAATTTGGTGTTACTTTGCATGAACTTGGTTGTATATGATAAGAGAGTATTGTGTAATGGAATTTTGTCTAGGGTTTATTTGAGTTAGTCACATTGTTTGAGTCATAACTCATCTTACAGACCTCCAAATTGTTTAATTTCATTTGCATATGAAACTAAAACATAGAGCTAAATATCTCTAGAAGAAACTCTAACTTAATTCTAGTTCTATGACCCCGAAAATTGAGATAAAAAAGGTGACTTGATGCTACCCCTATTTTGGAGCTGATTACGATATCTTGCCTATGTCGCATGATTTGGAAGTCCAAATGGTCAATATTAGTGATATATAAACTATAGACATAGAGAAAAAAAAGTCTAGAAGACCTCAAAACCCAATTCTGACTTTTTTTATATACATATTAAGCAACAAGTAGTGGTATGACTGGAGAGAGTGTCTGTCACAACCGTGGCATTGTTTTTGTTTCCGATTTCTACTGCATCTTATCCGAACCTTTATAAATGTGTATGAAAATTTTCAATCATCTAGAACTAAATAAAATAGAACTTACCACATGTGAATTGAGAGACTGAACATTGGAATTTAAGATTGAGCATAATGAAATCCAAAGAAAACTTACATGTACATAAATGATTTGTTTGCGTATGTATTGCTCATATGTATATAGTATGATTGTACAAGTGTGATTTTGACACCTTCTAATGGTGATTAGTTATGACTTGCATGTAGGAACACAAATATAAATTTAATGACTTGAATGTATATCATATGATTTGTTAACATATGAATTGTGAAATTTGCAAATGGTTAAAGGAAATGTTATAGTGCCTACTCTATTACCTTGGATGTGGATAGATAGGCATGCCTATAGGGTTACAGTGTAGCTGTTACAGTTCAACATCACCGGTGTTCATAGTATACCTTTGGGTATCTATAGTTTGATACCTTCAGGTATCCATAATTTGATAACTTCAAGTATCCACAGTTTGATATATTCAGATATCCACAGCATTTGTTATCCATACCCACAGAAAATGTACAGGCCTAACACAGAAAGTAAAGTAAAGAGATAAAAATAAGAAATACATAATGACAACATGAATAATTGGTATTGATGAGCATTTATATTGGTTATAATGATGAATTGTAATGATGTGCAATTATATTGATAATTTGTATCAATGAGCTTTGAATATCAATATTTGGCTTATAAATGTGCATTTTCGGTATATGGATAATATGTTGAAGCATATTTGCATTATATACTTTACTTAAGTATACCATCATTGTTTATATGAGCATTGAATATCAATGTTTGGTTCATGAATGTGAATTTATAGTATATGAGTTATGATATTTCTAAATGTGTGTGCTTGGCGGATGACTGTTATGAGTGGTCATCCAAACTAAGTGTTTTCTCCACTAAGCTTTCAAGCTTAGCACGAGTGTTAATTTGTATAGGTCCAAGTCATAGGAGTGAGGTATAGGGAACATCTGCAGGGACCAAGGCCAATAGATAAAAGAAAAGTACTTTTGGAATGTGTTTTTAGTAACAGATGATTGCACATATAATGAAGAAAGGAAATTGTATGTTTTTTTTGGATTACCGTGTAAATGTAAAGATGTATTACTACTGTTAAATGATAATGTTAAGCATAAGGGAGTTTTGTAATGTGTGATATGGTTTGGTTTTAGTGTTGGTGTAATGCAAATGTTCCTGTTTTCTTTTAAATAGTAGAAATGGAAAGACCTCGTTACGTTGATGAGGAGTCAACTGATAGTGTGGTAGGGTCTCAATCGATTTCGGGTCCTCCTAAGCCTCCAAAACTGTTTGATAGAATGTTATCAGTAGATCGACTAGCCTATGATATGCGTGTGATTAGTCCATTGGGCCATAGTGTATATGTGAATAAAGCCTATAGAGATTGTCCTATTTGGCTCCATGGGAAATAGTTTGCAGCTGATCTGATAGAGTTACTGGTCTATGAATTTGAATTGATCTTGGGTTTGAATTGGTTGTCCAAACACCAAGCTATAGTTGATTGTGGGTTGAAAACAGTTGTGCTCAAAGATTCTGATAGTTTAGAAATTGTGGTGTATGGTATTATGTCTAATTATTTGATTAATGTAATATCAACCATGTAAGCAAGACGACTTCTTAGAAAGGGTTGTGTGGCATATTTGGCTTTAGTACTTGATTCGAAAAGGGAGAACATGAACTTATGAGACATACTAGTAGTAAATGAGTTTCATGACGTGTTTTTAGAAGAGTTACTGGGTTTGCCACCTGAGAGGGAGGTAGAACTATCTATTGAGATTATATCTGGTACTACTCCTATTTCAAGGGCACCTTATAGAATTGCTCTTACAGAGGTAAGAAAGTTGAAGATTCAGTTACAAGAGTTTTTGGACAAGAGTTTTATCTGACCCAGTGTGTCTCCATAGGGATACAAATATGAATTTCGAGGATGAAATTCTTTTTAAGGGGGAAAGAAAACCCCCTATATAGAACCTACAACCATCCACACACATAGCAACCAAATTTCTGTACAAGTATTCAAGTATACAATTTTATTCAATGCTATACATATACACATTACAAAAGTCTCCAATGCTTAACATTATCATTTAACATTAGTAATACATCTTTATATTTACATGGTAATAAAAAAAACATACAATTTCCTTTCTTAATTATCTGTGCAATCATCTATTACTAAAAACACATTCCAAAAGTACTTTTCTTCTATCTGTTGGCCTTGGTTCCTGTAGATGTTCCCTATAACTCACTCCTATGACTTGGACCTACACAAATTAATACTCGTGCTAAGCTTGAAAGCTTAGTGGGGAAAACACTTAGTTTAGATGACCAATCATAGTAGTCATCTACCAAGCACACACATTCAGAAATATCACAACTCATATACCATAAATTCACATTCATAAACCAAACATTGATATTCAATACTCATGTAAACAATGATGGCATACTTAAGCAAAGTACATAATGCAAATATGCTTCAACATATTATCCATATACTAAAAATGCACATTT
>JANZLC010000002.1:32383409-32397967 GCA_026413385.1 Erythroxylum gracilipes
CTAATTTTGAACTGTCAGCCAACTTCTCCGACCGAACGACTTTTTCGGTCGGTATTTCCAACGGTTCTCAATACCGTCGGTATTATTCGGTCGCAAATTATGAATTTTCTTGTAGTGTGAGAAAGCCAAGCTTTGATCTATTTTATGTACTCTTGATTCATATATCTACAAATATATACATTTATGCCAAAAAAAACAAATATATTTATGAAACAAGTATTATACAATGTATAATGTATAATGTCTATTAGACATTATTGTTTAAATATGACATTACAACAAATGAACATACAAAGAAAAATGTTACTTATTATATTTCAATATCTATGTAAGCTTAGTGACTTCACATGCCTAATAAACACATTTTGAAAAATTGGTTTTTTCATTGATCAACCACCATAATTTGTGTAGATATATACTTCATGTTCACTTTTTCTCATAAAACTATATCTTTCATGTAATTATACTTGGTATATATATGCTTAGTTTTATAGTAAAATTTGGGATCTTTTGTATACGTGATTCTTGCTTGACTATCACAGTTAATAATTATTGGATTAGTTTTACTTGTAGTGACTCTCAGATGAACCAAGAATTTTCAAAGCCATATAGCTTGTTTTACTGCTACTCAAAATGCTATGAATTCTACATCCATTGTAAACAATGCAATGCAAGATTTTTTCTTACTTTTTCTTGATATTGCTCCATTTTGAATAAGAAAAAATATGAAATGATTACATTATGAAAATATATATACCACTGCCTTAAATTTTGCTTCAGATCATAAATCAATTTTAATAACTGATACACTTTATGTTCTTAGCCCGTCTCTATGAAACCTACAGGTTATTCCATATATAATTTTTCTTCTAATTATCCATTTAAAAAAGCAGTATTTACATCCATTTGGTGTAATTCAAGATCTATTTGATGTAAGCATAGATGTGCTTGCTAAAGTTCATAATTCCTCACCTTTTGACTCAATGTAATGAATGAAGGACTCACATTAACCACAGGCAATTGTATATCCCCCATGTGCATCCTTTATGGCTGTTACTCTATATCAACAACTATATTCTCTTCATATGCTTCCAATCTACTCTCCTTCTCATATGATTCTATCTATAGGTTCACTCAATTTCAGGATCAAATTAAAGTTGGGTATCCAAGTTGTTACTCTTTTATTTCCTATCTTGTATCAACTACTTGAAACAAATTAAAGAAATCAAAGTAAATGAAAAAAGTAACAAAAATAGCAAAACCAAGCTCCCTAAAAACAACGTAAAAAACTTAATCAACCAAAACTGAAAGCATCGAAACCAATTATGGTAAGTAATTAAATTGGAATAACTCCATAATATCAAATTCTATAGGGAACTATATCACTAAATCTATTAAACCTATTTAAACATTGAAACTAAAGAAAACATTATGCGCAATAATGAAATCATTAATCTAATAAAAACAATGCAAGTCAACTAATAAAGAGAAATCAATAAATCAAATGTTAGGGCTTCAAGGTTCACTATATAAAATTTTAGTTATTATACAAGTTTGATTACCTGGGTTAAAGTTACAATTAACTTAAATTATCTATCTCTTCTCTCAAAATTCATTAAGCATAATTATTCTACTTAGTTATCACTAAATTTTAAGATATCATCGTTCTCTAGCGCTAAAGTGTTTGTTATCCTAGTTTATAGATCATATTTCACATCTTGATCTTTTATGTAATCTATAAGACTGAATCAATGATGGCCAGACTTTACTCAATAATTAGGTATAAAGATAATAAATTCAATCAATTAAATAATTAAATAATGTATTGATAATTAAAGAATCCTTACATGTATCCCCCTAATCCTAGCTAGGATTTCTAGTTGCTAAACATAATGAAAAAAAACATAAACAAATAATTCTCATTATAAAGGAAAGAATAAAAGAAAGGATTGATAAAATGTGCCGCTAGCTTATACAATCTTGCTCCAATTCCTCCTCCAATGCTAAGAAAGACAAAAATTATGAAAACGAAAGATGGTGGCTGTCAAGCTCATCTTAAAAGTTTCTTAATTAAAACCTAGTACTAGTATTTATAGTTAGAGTTACACAAATAGAGTTCTAGACCACTTGAAATGAGAAATAACATGTGCTTATAAGTTGTGCACAAGAATTAGTGGTAGATTATCGTCATCACCAATGCCAATTTTGTTTGGACCTTTTATCCCTTATGAGTCAATATATAATCGGTACTTGACACCAAGTTGTAATTAGTGTTAGTTTGGTTATGTAACTCTCATCATAAAATAGTGATGATTTTGGTGTTGATCATATACACCAATTTGATGTCAATCTTGTTCTGTTTCTCAACTTCTCATACCCTCACATAAAATAGGTGCTTGTCTCCATATATGTCTATTGTGTATTATTCATTGTTCTACCAACTTCTCCACCTTTTGACTTCTTTAAGTTAGAATTGATCTTTAAAAAGTTGTTGTCCATTTTCTTATCTTCTGAACGACTCCAACATATCTTTGAATAGATAAATGTGGAAGAAATTGCACTTAATTTCGTGTGTTCTTCTCAAATTTATCATTATAAGACAATGAACTAGACATAAGAAATACTATAAAATCTATATAAAACATGTCATAAAAGTGTTAAATAACAAGTAATTTAATTTCGTATAACATGTAAAATATAAACTTGTCAAGTACCTCACAATTCAACCGTGAAAATTTGGATGCATACTTTAGACTAAAACAATCACCATAGCCTAGATTTACCTTCTGGGTCATTCTATAGATTGCTATAGTCTAAGATCACTAAAAAATTGGTCATATTATCATAAAAGTGATCAAAGTAGGCACAAATAATCACATCATTAGTAGAGAAAAATTTGCTAGAGTTGCTTTTAAGTTGCCACTAGACCAATCTTTGGTAGGGAGAATTTAAGGTTGAAGGAATCTGGCAAAAAGTTGTTTATGAAAGTATATCCAATATTTGCTTTGGCTGTGGATATATTAGTCATGCTTTAATCAATATTTGTCCCTAGACCAAACGACATGAATCAACTAACGGTAAGGGGATGAATCAATCACAAAAGTCACTTAAGTAACGATAGGAAAAAATTGTAGGCTCTATCGATGAGTGGATGGTGGTGGTCAATAGACAAAGATGGAGAAACCAAACAACGACCAGCACTAATGAAGGACCTTATATTTGGGAATAAAAACAATTGCTATAGTATACATATTCAAGATTTACTACCTTAACTGATATGCTGTCAACTCAAAATCTCACAACGAAGATGGATGTCATGCCTGATAACGAGATATCTTTTGCTGAAGGCAAGTCTCCACAAACAATCATCTTTAATGTCAACAATTAGGATCCCAAAGTCACCAACTATACGAAGAAAAGATCAAATAAAGGTAATCTCCCAAAATACAACAGTCTTCAGCGAAAAAGAGAGCTATAATAGACCCACAACGTAGGAAATCCAACTATCTCATTACAACCATATATATTGCTCAACTAAGCAAACCTTATATATTAGTCCAAGACAATTAAACCATTCAAATATGAGCACTTGGCCTTGTGAAGTCATAGACCTACTCAAATTCAACCTTCTTGATTACATTTAGCCTACAACAACACTGAGCCTAATTTCACTGAACATACCTTTATTGCCCTTCCTACGCCTGTAACAAACCCCTGTTACCAAACAACCTGATTTGCAAAAAACGAAAAAAGTAAGGAGAAGTTATATAATTGGGAATATACCAAAACCCTCTAGTTGAAGAAGACCAACATAATATGATAACTAAAGAAGAATTATGAGGCTACAAACTAATACATAATTGCCAACTTCAGTCTTTTCCAAGTACATCCACCTTAATCATGGAAGTAAGGGAAAATTGCTAATTTCAGTTTTGCTATATCTTTTCTTCTAATGAAAATCATCATAGGAAATTTTCAAGGAGCTACAGAAAAGGGTTTCACATTTTATGCTAAAGAATTGTTTAGGAAGAACAAAAAAATTTGGCAGCCCTCTTTGAGCCCAAAATTAATGGAAAGAAAGCACAATTCTTCATCAAAAAGCTAGGGTTTAGGAACAATTTTATGGGGGATTCTCTGGGGGAATATGGCTTACATGGAGTTATGATAATATCCAAGCTAATGTCGTTGAATGTCATCATTAATGCATTGATTCCTCTATTAAGCACAATATAGGAAGGGCTTCTCCAGTTCACTATTGTGTATACTCGTCCCTAAGCAGCCCTTAGGGAAGGAGAATGGAATCAACTGAGAAGGCTATCTCGCACTTAATTTGGACCATAGATGCTTGCAGGCGATTTCAATGCTATACTTTCTTTTAATGAAGCTGGATAGGAGGTATATATATACATAAATGAAGCAGGTCTCCTATAAAAAATGAGTCAACCACTATGAAATTATCGCCCTGGACTTCATTCCTCGATTTACTTGAAAGAGGAGATTTTTCAATGGATAATCGGGATGTAAATCTCAATTTATCTCTGATTGTTTCAAAATATGTTGAAAATGTGACAGATTGGAACAAAATACTTTGAGATATTTTCCACCATAAAAGAGAGATAAGAGCACGACTTGAAGGGATTCAACGTGTGCAAGAAAATCATTACAGCCAAAGCCTCAATAGGTTGGAAGATTAGCCAAGGAAAGAATATAAGGAAACAATCATCTAAGAAGAGCTCTATTGGTTTCAGAGTGCTGATACCAAATATTTTAATGCTTGTGCACTATCTAGGAGTGCTTTTAACAAAATTCTCTCCCTAAAATTGGAGAATTAAGACGGACAAATCCTTAAAGATATGATAGAATCCTTTTTTGCCAAATTATACATTAGGAGGGAAAACTATTGTGGCCGTACCATATATATGAGACAATCTCACACACTGGCTAATGCAGAGAGTGTTTCCCTCATGAGACCTATTACTGCCCTAGAGATCAAGAAAGAAATATTTAATATAAGTTCTTATAAAACGCAAGGTCCAGACGAGATCCTAGTTCTCTTCAAATGTGCTTATTCCTAAGACCTCCAGACTTAAGGCAATAACGCAGATTTGCCCCATCAGCCTGTGAAATATAACATACAAGCTCATTCCAAAAATTATTGCAACTAGGCTAAAAAGTCTCATGTCATCTCTCATTCTCCTTACCCAATCTAGCTTCATTCTTAGTCAACAGTTCACGATAATATAATCATAATACAGGAAATCATGTACTCGATAAAAACAAGAAAAGGGGAAATGGCTTATAATAATTAAAGTTGATGTGCACAAAGCTTTTGACAGATTGAATGTAACTTTATACAAGAAACCTTGATGCAATCGAGTTTTCCCTCTCACCTTACTCAATTAATAATGTCTTATTTGTCTTCGTACTCTCCACATGTCATGAAACAAGATGTCACCTAAACTTTTAAACCATCTCGGGGTATCAAACAAGGTTGCCCTATAGTCATGTATCTGTGTTATATTTATGAATTGATTGGTTACACGTATAGAGGAGCTTACTTTCAAAGGAATTTGGACATTGATCTAACTGACAAAAGTAGATCACCTATGTCGCATCCATATATATATATTTTACTGACGGTCTAATCCTCTTCCCATATCTTAATCTTAAATTATTAAAAAAATTCTGTAAGGCTTCAGGTCAAGAGATTAACATAACCAAATCACATATGTATGTTTGGAAGAACACTTGAAGACACTTAGCTACAATCTTTAGCCAAAAGCTTAATATTGACTTAAAAGAGTAATCTTGAAAAATACTTGGGGGTGCCTCTCATATATGGTTGGATAACTAGGAATCTTTACAACCACTTAGTAGAGAAGACCAATAACAAATTGGAACAGTGGAAAGCAGCATAACTCTCTTTTGTTGGTCGTATGACACTTGTAACATCAGTAATCGCTGCTCTTCCCACCTATGTCGGCATAAAGGTACTTGTGATGAGCATGAAAAAGGAGCAAGGGACTTTGTGCGGGGAAAAAAGAGAGGAGAAAAATTCACCTAATCGAGTAGGATAAATTTTTGTTAACTACATCTAACGGGGGTCTTGGTATGTGTAAGGCCAATGATTCCAATGATGTCAAAAGTTTTTTAAAAATATGCTTACCAACAATAATGCATTCTGATTTCTTAGTTACGTTCTTTAAAGCTAAATATGGTTAAAGAAATGGGCAATTCTGCAAAATAAGGAAGCCTTCAATTCATATGAAAGGATGACTTTATTTTTTGGAGAAATAGTTGTCTTATGAGTAGTATTATGAATAATGAGCTTTTCCTGACATAATCAATGTTTTAAAAATGAGACCAGATATCTGATAATTCAAATAAAAGATTTAAGGTTTAAAGGTTCAACAAGTATTAAATCACTGTAAAACTGATATATAGTAAACAAGAAGTAAAAATTATAAGAATAAGTAAAAATAAAATATTTTATTGAAATAAAAAGAATACACCAATGTCTATTATTGTATAGTGAATTAATAATAAATCAAATATACTAATTCAAAATAAATCTGAATCTAACATAAAACTTAAAATAACAATAACAATAAAAATCAAAATTGTATTTCTGAAGGAGGTTGTATCTCATCATCGTCAAAAGTTTCAAATTCTCCAATGCTATTTAAAGACTTATAAACCACACTTTCATCCGAAGTATCTACATTAACTTTTGCTGCTGCATTTGATTTAATTACAAATCAGTAATGTATGAAATAATTCTCAATTGTAAATTTGTAATAGATTATACTTTTAAGTTAATATAAATAAAATAAGATATGAATTGACCATCAGTAGATGTTCTTAATTCAATCAAAAAATTAGTATGATCAATACAATCAAGATTAGATGATGGTTTTTCTTCTTTAATCAAAAAATCAGTATAGTTAATACAATCAATATTAATTGTATCATACGTTCTCTTCTTACTAAGCACTCTGAATATATAAAAGAGAAATTATAAAGTCAATAATAAAAATAAAATTAATGAAAATAAAAATAAATCAACAAAAAACATGTTGTTCATTCTCAAATTATAAGTAGCATAAACAAGATCATTGAGTTTTTGATGTTTCAAATAATTTCGTTTCTTTGTATGAATATGTTAAAAAGTGCTCCAATTATGTTCACAACCCAATGTTGAAGCTGTTTGATGAAGTAATCTAATAGCAAGTTTTCTCAATTTTGAAGCAATTTTACCGAATGATCTCTACCACTCATCTATATTTTAAATTAATAGTTATGAAAAATAAAATATATATTATTAATAAATAAATACTAAAAGTATATAAACTTACTAAGTTGTATTTTTTTAATCATAAGTTCTCTCTGTGTAGATGATCTAGCAAAACTTCATAAACCTTTACGATACAATTTAATTTCATTTATTGCCTGTGATTACTCTTCAATAGAGAAAATAACTTTGTATTAAATCACATTAAAGGGACTACCCATAATATCATTTGTATATATGTCTCCATTATATAAGTAATAAGAATTGAGAAAATAAGTTGCTAAGTGGATCATTTAAATAAGATGCTTGTCCCATCATTGGTCAAGAATATTTATATATGGCTTGTACAATTTATTCTTCCCTTTAAAAAGACTTGTAATTTTTTTTTGCAAGCTCTATATATACTGGCATATATATCTCCCAAAGATGGCTTCTTATCTAAGTTAACAATTCTTAACAACCTTATAAGCGGAGCCACAATCTTTACAATGATCAAGTAGGCATCCCAAAATTTATTATCTAGAATAATAACACCATTTTTTCCTTTTACACTTTTTGATAACTTATGACTTGAAAAATGCTTACTTATTACTAAAATTTGAAGACTTGTTTATGTTTATAGACACTTTTCAAAGTAATAAATGTAGTTGCAAACTTAGTAACAGTAGAATGCATGATCTCATCTCAATCTTTTTGCTTTTTTATCCAAGAGAAAAATGCAATATGATTATACACAAAAATTATGATCTTAGATGCATGTGAAGCAAGACTACAAATATGTTCCATACCACCAATGTTATTGAAAATAAGTTTTATACAATAATCAACATGTGGAGATCAATAAATATACTCATATTTTGATTATAATAAATACACAACTGATACATAATTAGCTATATTATTTGTAACAAAATACATAATATATTTTGGTCCAACCCACTCGAAAATTTTAAAAAATAATTTAGATAAATCATGTTGAGCAAGTTTCAATTCTATAAAACTCTCAATGTTCCACAAGTGCATGGGTTGTAAGTGTAGTATTTGAGGTGTCGATCCCACAAAGAATTAGTGAACTAAATGAATCCTAACTTAGTCTAAGGTCCAGAAATTGTGATTAAAAATAAATAAAAACTAAAATAGAAATTTAAACAATTGAATATCGGTGGACTGAAATTGAAAATCTAAATTAATGTAAGGAAATTATAATTGAGCACGACCAATTGACAAATCGAAAATCACACAAGGAAGATTAACCAATTACGAGACAAGGGGATTTATCCTATCATCAAATGCTAACTTGATTACTTTTGAGTCAATCGGCATTGATCCTAGAATTACTAAGGGTAGATTATTCTCTTTTGAGTTTTAATCATTAACCTCAATTAAATGGAATTATTGAAATTGCAACCTCTCAATTAACAAAATTAGCCCACATTCCAATTAGATCTTAAGCGCTCTAATAGACAATCAGGTCCTCACTCGAGATCTCTCTTCTTATAGATTATCGATTTGATTATTTGTGTGATCTATTAGACTGTTAACTCTCATTACCCAACCTAATCAAATTGCTATCGTTTCACTCTTTTGATTTGTTACCGAAGTATGCAAATACAACAAACAATCACAATATCGAATACATTAACATCAAAAGAAATCAAATTAACATTGATTTAAGAACAAATCCCAAAAAGAGTTTAGAACATCCTTAAACACAAGTTGATCATCCTCATATCCATCTTATACATTAAATGAAAGAAATAACACGATGAATTGAGAAAGTTAACTTAGAATGGACTGGGAGTGGCAATAGTAGCAACATTCCCTTCTTCTTCTCTCCTCTTCCTTGGTTCTTTCCAAAAGTGGAAAATGAAGGCTCTCTTGATCAGGTCATTTTCTTTTCCTTTTATAGTGTTTTTTTCCTTTTAGGGTAAAAACTAAGTTTTACCCAGGACAAAAAGTCCAAAACAACCTTCCAAAATTAGAAATGGCAGCAGATCTTTGCGTATATATCACGCCTGTCACGATCGTGGCAGGTTTGTCATAATCGTGACACTTGTAATTGAGCTTTTGTCACGATTGTGACCCTGACTGGCTGCTTCTATCACGATCGTGGCCTTTAGTCTTCCTTCAAGCTTTCTCCAAACTTCTCCGATCTTCTTTACTTGATCTCAAACACTAACAAACACATTAAAATACCTTAAACGTATAAAATTAAAGCCTGATAACATGCTCTAAACCACATAACATTCAAAAACACAAACATATAATCACACTAACACAATTCTAAACCTAAACATGCTCAAATCATCTAATTAATCTAAAAACATACTAAATTACCCACTAAAACATAATGTAATCTATAACTAACAACATCCTTACACCTAAACTTTTTCTTGTCTTCAAGCAAAAACAAAACAAAACAAAACAAAAACATATCAAAACTTTTTCTTGTCTTTAAGCAAAAACAAAACAAAACAAAACAAAAACATATCAAAAAATAACACATATAAGCACACAAATGTAATGATGATGCCATGACATTGAACTTCACGAAATTAATTTACCTTATAAACACAACCTTTCAATCTGCTCTAATTTATTAACTCATTCAATCATTGACGAAGCACTTTAGACTAAATATACATACTAATCAAGACCTTAATGTCATATTCACTCACCCTCAACACTTGCATAGACACATTGATAAGTAGTAGTCAATTGAACTTGTAAACATTACTAAGTAGCTTTTCATGAAAAATCATGCTATTAACAAAGATTAGTAGGATTTATTTATTAAAACACCATTTTGTTAATTTTCTTTAATGACCTAGTCTTTTGACGCAAAGGCAAACATTTGTGATGAAAGTTTCCCAGTTATTCAACTAAGTCATTTTTTTATTCATAGGTTTGGGTGGAATGTCATTATAGCCTTTTGACGTGAAGGCAAACATTTGTGATGAATGTCCCTCAGTTACTCAGCTATATCATATTCTCAACTGGCTACTAGCTCTATTCATAACCCAGAGGCTAGCAGAATAGTTATTTGCTTGAGATATACATACATTTTTTCACATTTTATCGCCTACCTCATTTCTTTAGCAAATCATTCTTATGAAAAGATACTATCAACATTACTTATTCAATTGAATTATGATTATAAATGTATGTAACAAATTTCATAAGGTGATCAAATTAATGTCAGATCCTAATTAACATACATATTTAACTAAAGATATCTAGAACACGAATTGCACAAGCTAATAAATCTTTACAACTTAGAAGAATATGTTAAACAAATAAACTAATTTTGTTAAGTCCTAGCTATTGACACATCCACATGATTCACACCATGAAAACCTAAGCAAAAAATTAACATACAATATGCAAAATTCACATTCAAAATAAAAATACAGTACAAACCTCCCCATACTTGGACAACACATTGTTCTCAATATGAGAAGAACAAACAACACGTAAGGTGGGAATAAGACAAAATAACAAGAAAACATAAAATAAAATAAAAAGACAAGGGTTAAAGTGTAACATCCCGTTTCCATACTAAAGGTTAGAACCCTAGATTTCTATAATTGAAAAATAGCAATGAGAGATTAGAAAAATGCATTTAATGCTTATGCATAATGTTAGCATATACATATGTGAATTTGATTATTGCGCACATTAAAATGATTGTACATGCATTCATTGACAATTTTCGGGTATAATTGATCTATAAATGTGATTATTTTTGGAATTGTGAATTATATGTGTTAAAAATTAATTTGGAGAGTATAATTAATGACTCATAATTTTTAGTGAAAATTTGTGAATTTTCTGAAATTAAGGGTATTTTTGGACTAGGAAAAATGTCAAGTGGCAGAACAATTGATGAATAGTGGTAAAAATAAATGTGAAATGGCAGTAGAAGTTTTAATATGTGACTTTAAGATTTAATGACAAGTGTTAGTGAAAATTGAGAGAAAATTAAGTTAAAAATTGGAGACAAATAGACTAGTAGATTAAAAGACCAAAAATGAGACCATAGGAAAGTGACAAGTGTCACTACCACTCACCACTTACTATTCTTTTACCCAATTAAAGACCATTTCATGGTCTTTCACTTACCCATTCACAACATATGCTTCATTTCTCCATCTCCTTCATTTTCTTCATCTTTCTCTCCTTCACTCACGACACTCTCCTCTCCAAGCCTTAAAGTTAAGTCTTGCCTTCTTCCATCACTAGCCACTTAAATACTTTGCTATCTTCTTCTTGTTGCTAAAGGACCCAACCTATTCCACCTTGAAAGTTGATTTTCATGTATGTTGAAGGAGCTAGGGTTTTTGGAGACTCTTGAAGAAGCCATGGATAAGCAAGTAAGTATAAGCATCACTCTTCATGATTTGATGAATGAAACATGATTTGATGATAGTTAGAGGTTAAATGTTCATAAATTGAGAATGGGATATGCAAAAATGTGAGTGAGTAATCTGGGTAGATTAATGTCTTGCTTTTACATGTATGACAATTAATGACCCATAAGTTGTTATAAAGATGATTTAGAGTTAGAATGAATCCTTAATGGATGTAGAAAGAAGTGAAGAAAAATTGATTTGTGAATGGATATTGTTATGTTCTATTTTTGATGGATAAAAACATGGATCATTGGTGGTTTTAGACATGGATTGGATTGATATTTGAATTTAAAGAAAAGGCTAGTGTAGTATCTTGAAAAGGGAAGAACTAGGATGAAAGTTTAAAGATAAATGAAATGGTATCTAAAATGTGTTGGAAAAATGCTAGCTGTAATATTTTCCACTGATTATGCCTCTGTCATTTAGCCATAACTTGTTCTGTAGTTGTTGAAATGAGATTATTTTTTATTTGGATTAAATTAGAGACATATGGTTACATTTTTTGTGAAGACATCGAATTCAAATTCTATCTTTAAGAGTTTATAACTTTGACTTAAAGTTGAGTATTGGGTGCAGAAAGTTGATGATGAATGTGTACATATGTGTATGTTATGTTATTAGTGTTCACGATCAATCATGGAATATAATTTGTTTATGGATGATATTAAGTTGAAATGGAGTTAGAATAATGGAAAAATGATTAGTAATTGAACTAAAAATGATAGACCAAGCATAAGGTAGTGAATGAAGTAAAGAGTTAGAAATCTGGAAATAAAAATACATGGATATGTGTTGGGACAAGAGGCATAACTTTTTCTTTAGAACTCGGATTGAGGTCATTTAAGTATATTTAGAAAGAGAACTTTGAGATTTACAACTTCTATGACAACCCTGAGAAGAGATTATGATGTCTAGAGGATCAAAATTTCAAGTTTCTATAAGAGACCTAAAAAGGTGCGTTTAACAAACATGGATGTCCGCCTAACAGACATTCACTGGTCAATTAGTCTTATTTAAGGCTTAAATGGGACTTGGATTGAACCTAGAATGATGCTTTGATTAAGTGTCTAAAGTGTGATATGTTTGAAGTGATAATTGGGGTTATAACTTAGTAATTGAATGGAAGATATCAAAGTACCAAAGGCATGAGTATAAAGTGAATTTAGATGTTCATATGATTGGAGTTATGATCCAAAGGAGCTGAGTAATATGTATTACGTAAATGTGAATGAGAATTGAGTATTATAAGAGCATATAACGTTAGAAAAGAAATGACGAGAAATTAGGTTATGACATTAAAAGAACTGAGTGTTCTTGAGGTGTAAGATTAAGAATAAGCTAGACACTTATAAAAGGTAAAGAATGAATGATGAACTTTGAATGATCATGTACAAATGAATGTAAACCTAAGTTTAATTAGACATATATGAATTATGAAATGAGAATGAGCGTAAGATGTGAATTTAGATAATATACTCAGGATTGTCATTGAGCATGCATTATACACAACACATATACATATGTGTGTGATTGAGTGTTCATATGCTTGTGCAATTAATAATGTGTGTAAATGTGTATTGTATGATGTTGATACACAGAATAGAACATTCTCATCCAGACGTTTCCGGATCATGGAAGCTAATGCTAATCTAGAGCATACTGTGAGTCGACCTAGATGGTCTCATTTTATTGTTTGTTCTATCTTTAATTTCTGCATTGAATTATTACTGATGTGAATGTGGTTGAGATAATTCCGGATATTAATAGTCCAAGGAGTTTGATAAATGTGAGAACATCGGAAGTGCTCCTTGTATGTGAATTTGATTAAATATGTGTTTTCTCAACTTAAATGTTAATGTTAAGTCAAAATGACTTCACGATTAATAATTTTGATGAAAACAAAATAATAATAATATAAGAAAGTGAGACGGAATAGAAAATAAGACGCAAGAAAGTAAGACAAAGCGGAGCAGAAAATAAGACGTAAGAAAGTAAGACGAAGTAGAGCAGAAAATAAGACACAAGAAAGTAAGACGACGCGGAGCAAAAAATAAGACGCAAGAAAGTAAGACGAAGAGGAGCAGAAAATAAGACACAAGAAAGTAAGAAGAAGCGGAGCAGAAAATAAGACGCAAGAAAGTGAGACAAAACGCAAGAGAAAGTGAGACGAAACGCAAGAGAAAGTGAGACGAAGGCCCGATACTACGTCGGATAGTTAATCAATTTGAGTTAGTTATAGAACTCAGCTGAATAACTGTTTTTTTTAGATCAAGAAATAAGAAGAAAGAAGCGGTTATCAAGAAGTAGTTGAAGAAGAAGGCTATAAATACGAGTCAGATTCGAAGGCTGAAAAAGTTAGAGATTTTAAAAAGCTAGTGACTTTGAGAAACGTTGTGTTCATTATGCTAAACTCTAGAGCTATTATTCTCCGTATCAAAGCCCAAAATTTTACTCTGTAAGAGAGAAGAAAAGCCGAGAGCCTGAAGAGGCTAAGTGGGAAAAGAATACTTGCTGTAAGAGACCTAAAGAGGCTCGGTGAAAAGAATACTTGTATTTTTTTGAAGTATAGTGAAATCTCAGAAAGGATTCTGAGGACTGGACGTTGCCCACAGTTTGGGGTGAACCAAGATAAAACTACTGTGTCGACTCTTACTCTCTAAAGTCTCGACTTTTAATTTCTATTGTTTATATAAGTACTTAGAAGTTAATTGTAATACATTGTGATATTATTACTTAATAGTTTTGAAAAAGCAAGTTTCCAAAGAAATTGAGAAGGGGATTGTTTTCAAGAGAAAGGATACACAATTCAACCCCCCCCCCCCCCTTCATGTGCATTTTGTGTATTGAACGTAAAG
>JANZLC010000002.1:32404466-32433403 GCA_026413385.1 Erythroxylum gracilipes
TGAATTGAAGTAAATATCATGATTGTGTGAATTGCATGAGTGTTAGAATGGCTAGACATATATTTGTACATATGTTTAAATTTGTACTGATTACCAATGGCTATAAATCTATTAGCCACTGAGCTGTGTAGCTTATCCCATTATTTTTTCCCTCCTCAGGTGCAACACAAGACGACGATTGATCCTCGCAAGGCATCGATAGGCTCCTCAATAGTTAGAGACTTTTGTACTAAGTTAGTACCATTTTGGATAGTTCATTAAGCATATTAACATTGAGCATCATTTGTAATTGTATTAAGATTTGTGTTTTTATTAGTTGTTGAATCCTTTGATATTGTAATGGCATTTTGGTATGAATGTATGTTTGAGCGAGGTAAGTAGGCTTCCACGGTTTATTTCTTTTATTATTTGTGACTCCGTTTTGGATAGTTAGGCTCCGGAAATGGGGTCCAGCACTATTCTGCTGGGCTCCGAGAACGTGGTCCGACACATTGTCTTATTTTTCATACCCTTCTAATCCATTGTGAAAAAGAGAGAGAGAGAGATAAAGAAAACCAGCTCTATTTTTTCAAGATATTAACTTGTATCGAAAAAACATGAAATAACAAAATTGAAAACCTAATCTAAAGTAACAGATAAAACATCAAAAAGTTGAAATCATGAGTTGCCTCCCATGTAGAGCTTCATTTACTATCGTTAGCTCGACGTACTTCTTTTGCTCACAGTAGTTCAAAAAAATCATGTAATTATAGTGCCCCTATAGGTTTCATAACCTGTAAGTGAGGTACCAGATTGTGCTTATCATCACCCTTCTTCCTTATCTTCTTCTTTTGATTATTCTTTCAAATTTGTGGTTTCTCCAGTGGGTCCTTGTGAGTATGGCACCGCTAAACTTTTTCACAAGACTCGTTTCTCTTTATAACGTCCATAATTTTGAAAGAATTTCTTGTACCATCAGACACTTTAAATGAAACCCTCTCGTTCCCCATTCTTAAAGTTAACTCGCCTCTATCAACATTGATAAGAGAATGGGCGGTAACTAAAAATGGTTGTCCGAGGATAAGGGGTGTCTCCAAATCTTCCTTTATGTCTAAGATGATGAAGTCCATGGGAAAGGTGAATTTGTCAACCTTAACAAGAACGTCCCTGACTATGTCCTTAAGATGGTGGATTGATCTATCAACCATTTGCATACATATATTGATTGGTGTTATTTCACCTAACTCCACCATTTTGCATAAAGTTTAAGGCATCATACTTATGCTAGTTCCTAAGTCTGCAAAAGCCTTATCCACTTTGACACTACCAATAGTACATTAATACAAAAATCCCCTTGATCATCTTGCTTCCATGGTAGTGCTACCACTTCATTGGATTTTTCTTTGTTTAACACTTCACCTCCTGACTTCTTCGGTTCCTCTTTGTTTACTATTTTCTCTTTTATGGATTCTATAATGGTAAGTCATGTTTCAATTGCTATATTATATCAAGAACCTCATTCAACTATGCTTCTTTTGGTTTTTCCTGTGCTAGGATAGGGTATGGAATTGCAGGTCGATACTCCTTGATTTCCATCAAGTTATATTACTTTACAAGGAACTTTTGTTAGCCCTTTTCTTTTCTTCTTCCTTTTCTTCTTCAACTTGATTGAGCTTCTCTTTAGTGGCCTGTGTGATCGCCATTATTATTTCCTTCGGATTTGTTTCTGTATTGCTCAGAAGGCTCCTCGTATTTCATATAGATAACGCATTTTCCAATTAGCTCATAGGCATGATTCTTCGTTACTTGTTCAAACTTTTCTTCCAACCTCTTGTGAGCTTCATCCATGCTTCTGATCTTGTCTAAGATTTTATCTAACTTAGAGAATATGTGGAGTTTGGTTTCTCCTGTTGGAAACTAGATGGGCCTTGAGGTCGAAATTGACCTCTTGCATTGTTTGACTAAACTGTGCTCTGATATAATTAAGCTGCTCCGATTCGTTGTTTTGCATAAGAAAATAGTCGATGGTATCATGGTCGTCTTGTCCACACAACTCACATCTCTACTAAATTGCTTTGAAAGGAGCTAAAGAGGAGGCCTTTATGTTATTAAGTTGTCAATTTTGGCTCACATTGCTATTATTAAGTCAACAACTATGGCTTCCTTTTGTTCTTGGAGAGTTATATGTTGTCTACTTCTGTCTATTGTCCAAAGACAACTGTTACTTGCCATCTCCTCCAACAATTCCTCTTCTTCCTCAACCATCTTCCTCATTAGAGATCTTCCAGACGCTATAGCTATGGTGCCTCATATGGATGGAGTAACTCCATTATAGAAGGTTTGCAGCAAGAATTCCATTGGTAAATTGTTGTGAGGACACCTTTGAAAATCATTATACCTTTCCCATGCTCCGTAAATCGACTCCCCATCACTTCGTTGGAAATTCTTGATTTCCTTTATCAGCTTCGTAGTCATCATGAGAGGGAAGTACTTACCTAGGAACACATGAACCAATTGCTCCTAAGTTGTGATATTTGCAGGATTCAGCGAATATTACCATACCTTAGCTCTATCACTTAGCATGAAAGAGAAAAACTTCATCCTAACAGCATCTTCTGACATTTTATGATATCGAAAAGTATCACATATTTCCAAGAAATTCACTATATGAGCATTAGGATCCTCATTAGTCAATCTGTATAATTGCACATTTGTTTGCAACATGTTTAATAAGGAAAGCTTAATCTCAAATGAGGTTGCTTGAATTGGTGGTCAAATCATTCCTTGATTTGTAGCATTGAACACCGGTCTCATGAAATCCATGAGGGTCGTGGCTGATTTCCTCCTTGATTGAATTCTTGATGAAATTCTTCCACCATTGGTTCTTCGATTTCTTCTTCTTGGCGTCTTGCTAGTTCCAAACGGGTGACGTCAAGTGCTAAGGTTTTGGTGATCTGACTTGAATTCTGAGTAACTCTTATGTACCTATAACCACACGGACACAAGAGAGGTGAAAATTCCTTAGACTAAAGGAATCCAACTAATCCTAACTAACTCCCTAATAACGATGCCAAAAACTTGTTGAGAAAGTTTTAATTATATAAAACCCTCAATGTTCCGCAACTACACAGGTCGTAAGCGTAGTAGTTGAGGTGTTGATCCCATGAGAAATTAGTGAACTAAATGAATCCTAACTTAATTTAAGTTCATAAATTGTACTTAAAATTAAACAACAACTAAGATAGAAATTTAAGCAATTGAATATGGATTGATTGAAATGGAAATTCTAAATTAACGTAAGGAAATTAAAATTCAGCTTAACTAATTGACAAATCGAAAATCACACAAGGAAGATTAACCAGTTATGAGACAAGGGGATTTATCCTATTATCGCTAACTTGATTACTTTTGAGTTAATTGGTATTGATCCTAGAATTTCAAAGGGTGGATTATTCTTTCTCGAGTTCTAATCATAAACCCTTAAATCTTAAACCCTAATTAAATCGAATTATTGAAATTGCAATCTCTTAATTAATAAAATCAGCCCATATTCCAAGACTACAAGAAAATTACAAAATACCAACAAAAAATTACCAACGGAAAAAATTCCATCGTAAAGTAGCGATGGAAACAAAAATTTTGTCATAAATTAGCAATGAAATAGAAAATCCATTGTTAAAAGAGGACAAAATGTTACCACCAACTTTGTCGACAAAATTTAGCGACAGATTAGTGAATATCGTTGTAAAAATAGGTACCAATAGTTCCCGACTAAAATCCCGACAAAATTTACCAACAAAAATAATTTACTTCAGTAAATTAAAATTTAAGGAAAATTATGTCATTTAAATTGGAAGGAAATGTCGTTATTTTCCTTTTAATTAAATTGATAGACGCTGACCTTCCTTCTATTCTTCTCTGTCGTTTTCTTCTTCATTTTCTGTTCTTCTTTGTTTCCTCCATCTTTGACATATCTGTTTTATTTTGTCCATCCGTTATCTGTGTTTATCTATCGTCTTTGCTTCCATTGTCGAGGTTGGTCATCCCTGCTATTGGGTTTATTTTTTTGCTTCATTTTGTGTTATTAAATGATTTTATTTTTATTGGTTTTGTTTGTGTGGATTGAGCTGTGAGGGTTTATTTTGGTTGTTAATGGGTTGTTATTTGTTGTTGTTATGTGTTAATGTTAGTGAATAATAGAGAAAATAGCATATTTGAAACAAATTAGCCATAGGATGTTGGACGAGCATGAAATTTCTCTTTTTAATATGAAATAGAATGTTAGATGAGCATATGATATTTATACATATTTAACCATAGGTTCATCATATAAGTGCTTTCCCCTCACAAAGATTGTCTTGTTAGAGGGTGCAATTTAATAACTGAAACTAATTTATCATTAGATTTCATTAGGGCTCCAAGTATTCTATTCAATTTCTCACTACCTATATTGAATCCAGAAAAGAATTTTTGAGGCCATTGATATCCATCTTGAATGTCTTATTTTCATGCAGTAAATCATACCCATTGTCATTGGAAACAACCACACTTTTATAGAGACTTTCTTGGTTCGATACATAAGAATGGTATACGAACACCATATATATCTGAAGAAAATTGGAGTTATTGATAGTAGTATTGGATATCACCGAGGTAACGTCTATTTTAGAGCACAATTCTGCCAATATACATAGAGGACTAGAAGGAGAGAGTTTACTCGTACACACTGGAGGATCTTTGACCCACCAGGAGCATGCAGTTTAACTTGTAAGTATCAAAACTTGACACTTATATTTTGATTTTTGTATTTTAATGTATGAAATTTGATTTCAATGTAATTTGATGTATGAAATTTAAAATGAAAATATATGTGAAATATAGAGAATAATAATGTTATCAATTTTTGGTGCCATTAATGGCTATGTTGTTGAGTTTATTTTTTGTCTAACAAGGGGTAAATGTCATAAAAATAGAGGAAACTCTATCGAAATTTTTGAAAATTGTAGTTCACTTATAACAATTTATTTTGATGCAAAAAAAATCTAAAGGCAGGAAGCTTACACCACACCAACTTTTTTTACACAGTCTTAAAACTCTGAAACTCTTGATGGGAGTTAGGTATATCTTGATGCAATGGGTGGTAGGGACCATTGTGGAAGGATATTCGACTTAGGTTCATTTACAAACACATGATATTCGCAATCCTCCACATCCTCTATAGCTTCATCTAGTAGGCAACCCACATCAAATGAGAGAGTCATTCAGCTTGAGAACACAGTAGAGAGGCTGATGTAGTGCATAACATAGCTTTATAATGAGGTGGATGAGTTGAAGGGGAGGGACAGGTCAGCAGTCAGAGCATCTGCCTTCACCACCTGCATAGCTTCTGGATAAGTGAATGTATTTGATAGTTTGCTACTCTTAAGTTTTTATATGAATTCTTAATTAGCAGTTGTTTTCAAGATACTTATTCATGTACATTATAATATTTTTATTACATTACCAATCAATGTATATAATACTCATTCTGTTGATAATTTTTACTTTATAATTATCAATCAATGTTATATTATTTACAGAAATTAAATGTAACAGAAAACTTGGATAGGAAGTGAGAAATAACGATTGAAATTTATCATAACTATATTTAATTTAGCAATGGATAATGTTGTCTGTTAGTAAATTTTGCGATGGACTTACAATTTACCGTTTGTAAATTCATCGACGAAATATTAGGAATTTGTCGTAAATTTAGCGACAGAATATTATAAAATACAAATTATGTCGCAAAATTTATCGACAGATATATAACATTCCATCGCTAAATTTATCGACGGATTAATTATTTCCATATGTAAAATTTACCTACGGTCATTTCTCTAACAACTCTTTCTATCGATAATTTCCATCGCCAAATTTGTTTTCTGATGGAAAATCTTTATCCTCTGTCGGTAATTTTCATCACTAAAACCTATTTTTCTTGTAGTGTAATTAAATCTTAAGCACTCTAATAAACAATCGGGTCCTCACACGAGATCTATTTTCATAAATTACCAATTTGATTGTTTGTGTGATTTATTAGGTTGTTAACTCTCATTACCCAACCTAATCAAATTTTTATCAGTTCACTCTCTCGATTTGTTACTAAAGCATGCAAATACGACAACAAGCATGCAAATTCAAGAAAAAAAATCCCAAAAAGAGTTTAGAACCTCCTTAAACACAAGTTGATCATCCTCATATCCATCTTATGCATCCAATAAAAGAAATAACAAGATGAATTGAGAAAGTTAACTTAGAATGGATCGGAAGTGGCAGCAGCAGCAGTAGCTCCTTCTTCTTCTCTCCTTTTCCTTCGTTCTTTCTAAAAGTGGAAAATGGAGGCTCTCTTGATCAGGTCATTTTCTTTTCCTTTTATATTGTTTTTGCCTTTCAGTTTAAAAACTAGATTTTACCCAACCTAAAAAGTTCAAAACGACCTTCAAAAATTAGATATAGTAGCAGATCTTTGTGTTTGTGCTGCAATTGTCACGATCGGCAGGTATGTCACGATCGTGACACTTGAAATTGAGCTTCTGTGACAATCGTGACAGGGATGTCACGATTATGACTTGGGGCTATTTGGATTCTGTCACAATCGTGAACTTGACTGGCTACTTTTGTCACAATCGTGACTTGGATGTCACGATCGTGGCCCTGAGTCTTCCTCCAAACTTTCTCCAAACTTCTCCGATCTTCTTGACCTGATCTCAAGCACTGACAAACACATCAAAACACCTTAAACATAGAAAATTAAAGTCCGATAACATGCTCTAAACCACATACCATTTAAAAACCTAAACATATAATCACACTAACACAATCCTAAACCTAAACACGCATAAATAATCTAATTAACAATTAAAAACATACTAAATTACCCACTAAAACATAATGTAACCTATAAATATCAAAGGATGAGCACTTTTGATTATATTAAAAGCGTCAACATATTAGATAAAGGTTGTTCGAATATTAGAATAAACTAAGAAATTAATCAAGGTTCTTTGTCTTTGATCGGTCCACCCATTTGTAATAACAGTGCATCCTGTTGATTCCCTACTAGACTTATATGTATCCAAAATCAACTGACATTTCTTTTTAAAATCTTGAAGTAAAGGCTTACAAATTTTATAATAAGAAGGTACCTTAAATCCTGGACCTATCGTTATTATAACATCTATTGCTTCTAAAAAATATAGTGAATGTAAAGCATTTAAAGGGATACATGAATGATAGAACCATCTATCCCATGCTTGTTTACATTGCAAAACAATATCCTTCTTAACTAAAATACTCTTGTTAACTAAGTTGAGAACCAAGAGTAGTTTTTGGAGAAAAATAAGAATCTATATCAAAAATAGCTTTCCTTTTTTTTCCTTATCCAATACTTGTCATGCTTCATCATCTCCAAAAGATATGTTATGAGCCTTTTTTTTATTTTTCTTTTTTACTTATTGTTACACATAATTTCCAATCATCTCAAGTACATCATATGGTACTTTTTTCAAGAAGGAATATTAACCTTAATGCTAGCAAGATGTTCTTTCATTATATAAATTCCTCCCCTTTAAATATTACACTACAAAACATACAATTATATTGGATATTCTCCTTAGATATTTGAGAAAAAAATAATAATTCCATACTAGATTAGGCTTACCACAAATAGAGGATGCTAGGTTCATCAATCTTTTTTTTGGTGATTCCATATTCTTCATTATATTTTAACCTGAAAATATGAGAAAAATATTTTTGTTAGTTTTAAACAAAATAAGTCACAAAATAAATAGAACAAAAATAAGTCATAAAATAACCAGAACAAAAATAAGTCACAAAATAATGAACCAAAGAAGAAAGATAAAACGAAAAGATAAAAGATAAAAGTTTGAAAATGAAAATACCCCATAACTTTGTCTTCTTGATTCTTGTATCTTTTATTTCTATGTGATAATATGAGATTTAACTTCAGTTACCATAATCAACAAAAGAAATAATAATAAAAATGAGAGTTAACCTGTGATCTTGACAATGGCATCAAAGTATATACAGAAGAAATAGAAAGAGTTTGAAAAGAATTGAAAACATTAAAGAAAATAAATTCAAATAGGAAATAGAAATAGAAATAGAAATCTTTTCCAAGATTGAATAAATCTAAAAAGTCACTAAAAAAGTTAAGTATGTTTAAAGAATGACACTTAAAATTTTAGTGTCCTCTAAACATACTTCTTTAAAGCTTAAACATTACTCCTTAAACACACTCTTAAATTATTCTAAACAAAATTACTTATCAATACTAAATTACTAATTAATAACTTTTTCAATGTCCTTTTTCAAACAAACTTTTTTAAAAGTTTAAACATTAATCTTTAACATACTCTTAAATTATACTAAACAAAATTCCTTATCTATACTAAATTACAAATTAAAAACTTTTTTAGTGTCCTTTAAATACACTTCTTTAAATTCTAATCATCACCATTTAACATACTTTTAAATTATCCTAAATAAAATTAATTATCTATACTAAATTACTAATTAATAACATTTTTAATGTCCTTCTTTAAATATACTTCTTTTAAGTTTAACATCACTTCTTAATACACTCTTAAATTATCCTAAACAAAATTACCTATCTATACTAAATTACTAATTAATAACTTTTTCAGTGTCATTCTTTAAACATACTTCTTTAAAGTTTAAACATTACTTTTTGACATACTCTTAAATTATCCTAAACAAAATTACTTATCTATACTAAATTACTAATTAATAACTTTTTTATCCTTCTTTAAGTATACTTATTTAAAGTTTAAATAAACTTCTGTTTTATTTTGATCAACAAATACTAATATCATAATTGAAACTTAAATCTTCTTATTTTAAAGTTTTACTATTTATTTCAAATATGATCTAAAATACAATATAATAAGATCCTAAAAAGAAAATTCCAATTAAAAGGTCTAAAGTAGCCATAAAAAATTAACAAAAGCAATGGGTTTTGCTTTTATCTTGATAAGTAGCTAGATACTTATCACTAAACATCAGTGACAAAAAGTTCCCCACGTCTCTCACTTCTTGTGTATTTTTCTTCTTCACATTGGTGTGTGATTTGTTCTCTACATACAAGGCGATGTTAATAGAAATTTTGAGAGGGTGTAAGTATGTATTTTGTTTAACCTTAACCTATAGATGATTCTTAATATTGTTCTCTACGTCTTCTTTGTTCTCTGTACTTTCTGTGTTTCAATTCATTGTATCATTTTTCACAATTTCTTTTTGCATGTTATGAAGCTTCCTCCTTTTTATATCCTTAATCTTCATCTAATTTTCAAGGAAGATTCTAACTTGCCCTGATGATTGAACTACACTAGGTATGTAATTTCTTTGTGATTAAGACTTTTTGGATACTACCCAAGATATATTATTTTAAAGCTTTATTTCCCTATTTAGTTTCACGATTCTTTGATTCTCTACTGATGTTGGTTTATTGGATTGGTAGGGGAGACTCATTGGTTCTCCATCTACCTTATGAAGCAAATTTATAAGCTCCTAATGAGAGGAACCTTACTCAAGCTTCAAGAGGAAGACAACCTGTTATTGTGCTTATTGGTGATTTAGTTCTTGTCGAATAAGAAGACCACATAGTTTAAGGTTCTTCAAGATTCAAAGAAAACAAGCTGATTTATTCAAAGAAAACAAGCCGATTTATTATTTAACCAATTGGTTTTCATTCATAACAATTAAAAATAAAAATTGAACAAAAATCAAGTCAGTTTTTGCTTAATCTGGTCTAACTAGCCAGTCTAATCTAGTTTTAAATTCATTGATTATAGTGAACATAAGGAACACATTGTTTTGTTCTAATAATTGGCTGTCATTTTGGTAATAACAAAAAGGATGTATAAGAGATGCTAAAACTCCTCAATGTACTCTCAAAGTGATGGTAACAATTTTTCTGGCCACCAATTGAGACCTTTTAAAAGTCAAGACTTTCCTACAACTAGTGGCCATAAATCATTGTTAACAAATCATGAATAAAACACAATGACATCTCATTGTAAACCATACATATATATAAGCTACAATAAAAAAAGAGACCATTTACATCTTTTGTAATTGCTTTAAAGTCAGGCAAGTATGGAACCAACTCTTATAGCAAAAGCTCCACCAAATTTCTACATTAAAGACCTACTTAATTGGCTATAATAATACTATGTAAGAAAGTATGGCAAAGCATGTTTCTATTATTGTATGCCGTACAGGTTGTAGATTTTGTGATATAACTAATTAAAGTCACTATTTATCTTTATTTATTTTTGTTAATTATATTTGATATTTTAATACTAAAGTCATAATTCTTGAAATAATTACTGTGAAATTTGAATTATGATGATCATAATTATGAGATGAAATTTATATTTATCTATTATTCTTAAATTGTTCTTATTTGTAGTTCCATCAATATGAAATATTGATGGAATGACAAAACTAGAACACATTAATTTTTTTCTTATAAAAAGTAATTAGTCCCATAAATTAAAGTATGAAGATACTTAAGCAAATGTGTGTGATGCTTATTAGAAAATAAATTAATTGAACTCACCCAATTATAAGGATCCTAAATGAAATATTACTTATGTGTTTATGGCTTTTCTCATTATGATGGTTATACAATTGATCCTTAGATTTGAGATTACCAAAGTATCTCATATGGAAATTACTATATTTTGATGCTATTTATGACCTATTCTACTTAGGGTAGTTTAGTCGGTAGTAGTTGAATATAGTATAAATAATATAGAGATTGTTGAGCAAGTCAAAAAATGATTCATCACTTTAAAGTACTTAGGGACAATATTCCACTATTCTTGATTTGTAATACTTTAAGGAATTCTTTGCTTAGAGTAAATTGAGATTTGAAAAGATATTTTTAATTATTAATTATAAACCAATTACTAATTAGTAAGAAAAACATGATTCGATTTAAAAGATTAGTCACTAAATCCATACTTTAAGATCAAATGGAATATAGAATGACGAGAGGATTAAATTATACATCATAACTATATATGGACAAGTGTAGTCAAACCACTTTGACATTCTTTGGTCATGACATGTTGCTAGACATCAATTTTGATATATGATTATAAATTATTCAATTGAGAAATTAAAGATAAATTAAAAGGAGTTTTAATTTATCTAATTCTAATTCTAATTATGAATTAAAATTAAAATTTATAATTATTGCCAACTTATTAATAACCTAATGGGTCATACATAAAAGAGTAATTAAAAAGAGAAAAATCAATTTAAATTAGGTTGGATTTGACTGTGAAGTTTGAGAAACTTTAGGAATTAAATAAAAGATATTTTATTTTATTAAATTAAATTATAATTAGACTTTGAATTTAATTATAATTAATAAGTTTAATTTTAATAAGAAAGAAACTCTTTTATCTTTTTTTTTTCTATAAATCGGAGGAAGGCATAAAGGACAAACCCTCCTAACTTATACTCTCAATAGTTGAGTTCTTTTTCTCTATTCTGTCAATAAAATTAAAGACAATTGGGCAGCTTATGATTAATAGGTCAAGAAGAATCCTGCAAGATTTTGAATCATATATGATTCAATATCTTACTTGTGATTAATGTTTTCAAGTTATTTAATTATCAAGATCTAATTGAGAAATTGTAAAAATTTATTTTTTCATTGTGCATGTGATTAGATCATGGTTAGTTTTCCAAAAATGGTATCATAACTTTCTGTAATTATTTAACTTGATTGAAGTTGCTTAATTGTTATTGACTTGATAAAATTAAGGGTTGAAATTTATTGATATAAAAGTTGTATGGATTTGAAATTGTTCCGCATGTTTTGCCCTATTTTAAAGAGTTGCCTCTTGTCACGAGTTACCATATTTTGCTTTGTTTTTGAAATAATGATTGCCTCCCTTTTATCTAAATTTCCAAAAAATTCAGTATACACGAGACGCCTGCATGCATTTGGTTCTGGATTATGTATATCTCTTATTAGAGTTTTTGTTCAAACTAGAGGCTTAACTAGTGGCAGACATTAATGCTGGTGGAGTAAGTCAATAGCGATAATCGCCATTAGGAAGGGCATAAAGAAATGCCTAAGGAGGCACATTAAGATATGACTAAGATATAGACGCATCAGCAACAAGGGGATGTGACAATTAGAGGAGAATCAGATGGCAACAACAGTGAAAATCCTAATGTCCATTAGTGATAGGATGATTAAGTTTTACTATTTTGATTTCTAATTCCCTTTGTTGAGTGCAACTTGAGTTCAACCTAATGGACTTACTCATCTTCTGTTATTAGGGAGTCTTGAGCATTCTTGGAGTTGATTATGAAGTAAAAATTCGTGAAATGGACAGATAAGGAAACAGATACAAGCTGGCAGACGTGTTGCTGACTAAGCATAGGCACGTGCAAGGAAAAAGAATATTTGCAGAATTTGATTTGAAATCAGATTCGATCCTCCTAAGATCTTCATGATCTTGAGAATCAAATTATTGCCTTACTAATGGGGATCTGCAACCTAAATATGGGGAGAGAATATCTGATGAAGATAACGAAAAGGAAGGAAAAGGAGGACATTGAAAATTATAAAAACACAGTTACTGTTCAAGTTAGGCATTAGATGGAGTTTACATGTTCTGCAGTAATTTTCTAGGAATTTTCGTATTTTCTGGGAAAAGACCAGGGATGGAGACTTTGTATTTTTCTATTTCTTTGTTGGTTTTCACTTTTATTATTAGTAGCTAAATCTTTCTTCTTGGTTAAAGGGAACTGCGTTATCATATAATATGTGTGATGTTTCTAAATAAAGTTTGTTTCATTGAAGAATATTGAGTGTCTTCCGAATTGCCTTTTATGATTGAATTGGTTGATTTTTAGGGTGCATAACTAGGAATTGATTTGTTTAATAGACAGATTAGTAGGATTTGATGTTCAGTTTTTCTAATCCAAAGTGGCAATTAAGATTACTATCTTTACGTTAGAGTTTGGAAATTCTAAGAATATGCTTAACTTGATTAAATGCATCTCATACATGTGTTGTCTTGTTCATTGGTTTCTTAGTTCTTAAAGCTATTAATTTATTAAACTTAAGATCATATCTAAGTTGTTGATTAATGAGAATGTTTAGAATACATGTTTCTATTCAGTTAATCTTAAGAGAAAAACATGAATGTTTGTTAATGGATTGAATTTTATATCGAGGATCCATATTAGTGTGATAACGTCGGTGACCCGAAACCAAAGTTTGTTTATTGAATTTCTAGATTTAATTATTTTTGTTAATTTTTGATTTCTGCCATTTTTAAGTTCTTAAATTTACATGAATTAAACCCCCCATTTGTATGTGAAGTTTGCTCATTTTTGGGTTATCCTTTTTATACGTGTCCTGTTTTGCAGGATATATAGTACAAGTTCGCTTATCTACTGAGCTATTATCAAGAGCAGTCCTACTTCCAGCCAGAGCCTCTACCTCCATCTTCACCTCCATCATCGCTACCACAAGATGATGAGATGTCTTTGGAGGAGATCGTAATGAGTTTGGTGAGAGCACTTTTCAATTCTAGCAGGAAACGAGGAGTAGCTTGAAGACCTTAGAAGATCAATTGAGCCACTTATCGGATGTGATAAGGCACATGGAAGCCCAAATGTCTACAACTGTTCTTAGCCAATAGGAGAGTGATGCTGAGGAGTTGTGCATTCCTTCAGAGAGTGGAGATCATTTAGAGAACCCAGAAGTAATAAAGGAAGAGAAGCAGATTTAGGAGAGGATGAGGTTATAGTTCAAGAAAAGATGGAGGATGTGCAACCTCCTAAGGTAAGCGTTGTAGTTCATGTTATTGCTAATCTAATTTCATTTCCTTTTCTTAGTTATTTACAGGCAAAAGAAGAAGAAGAAGAGGAAGAGCCATTAGAAGTGCAATTTTTAGGAAAGGTGTGGGCGAGAGAGCTGAAGATCAAAGGTGGCAAGCAAGATGTCGAGTCTCCACACCCATTGGCAATACTCTTACGAAGACCATCCTAGTGTGAGAAGGGCGATGCCTGAAAAGACGAGTGGACATTAGAATATGATGGTGAAATGATAAAGTTCCACTCCTCAGAAGCCTCGAGGCATTGTGCTGATAAAGAGCCTACTTCGAGGGAAGGTGCTCCAGGCTCCTCACAAAGTTTGAGCATGCTTCCTGTTGGGCTCTAGCATCCATTCGATAAGGGATGATGTATATATGCCAAGGGTCAAGCTTGTGACATTAAATAAGAGCTTGATGGGAGGCACCTCATCCACATCCCTTTCTTTTGTGTGTTTTTCTCTTTTACGCATATCTTTTGGGTGTTTGCTTTGAGTGTTTTACTTGTTTTCTTTGGTTTGTTTTGTTTGCAGGCATTTAAAAAGGAAGCTGCAATCATTCATTTCAAGCTACATATGACGTCTTTAATCTAGGGGAGTACTTATGTTCCTATCCCTCTTTTGTGCTTTTATTGTTTTTGGATATTGAAGATAATGCCCATTCTAAGTGTGGTTATGGGGTAAGTGTGAAATTTCTACACATTTGGATTGTTGTGAGTTTGATGGTGATGATGAGAATGTAGTAACTTTAATGATTTTGGTCTTTGGTTAATAGTTAATTGTGGTACAGGAATTGATGTTGATGTTTTTGATTTGAGAAACTTTGATTGACTCTTGAAATGATGCTAACTTCAAAGTTTTTCGTTTTTGTGCCTTGCATGTGTTTGGTGACTCTTTTGTATGATGTTTGGTATTTAAGTACATTTTTATAGCTTGTCATATGAATGTGGAATGGGATGCTTAGAATGCAGTGTCGAAAAAGAAAAATAAGAAAAAATAAAAAAAAGAGAAAAAATAAAAAAGACCAAAAAGACTAAAAAGAAGAAGAGATAACTATCTTTGTTTTTGTGTTGTTGATCAAAGGTGTCTTTGTCTTGTGTTATTAAATAAAAAGCATTGTAGTTCTTTTGTTTTTGAGTTGTTATATATTGGGTAATCTACACTCTGCTGGCTTCAACTCACATTCTCCACAGTTGAAGTTATTAGTGGTGCTTTTTTTCATTTGAAATGGTGATCTAATGAAGTAGTCGGGGGTGTTCACCATAAAATGTTCACCTTCGCGTCGAAAAGTTAGATGACTTATCAAACTAGTATTGCCCATGTCTTTGTTTATTGTTTCTTTTCATCTGTATTTGTGTCGTTCTAAGCGTCCTTAACTTGTTTATGTGATAACAAATGCAAAATGGCTTAAATGCTAGATATTGTGCATCTTGAGTTACTATTTCACTGACTGTGTGCTTGCATGTGAGTAACTTGTTTTCGATCATGATAGAGTTGAAATGAGTGAATTGGATTGAAAGAATTGATGGATTTCTGTGTGCTTGATTAACTATTTACTCTTGACCAGAATTGTTTGATTTATTGCTTGAAGACAAGCAATGGTTCAGGTGTGGGGGAATTTGATAGGATGATTAATTTTCACTATTTTGATTTCTAATTCCCTTTTATTAGGTGCAAATTGAGTTCAACATAATGAACTTACTCATCTTTTGTTATTAGGGAATCTTGAGTATTCTTGGAGCTGATTATGAAGTAAAAAGTCGTGAAATGGACAGATAAGGAAATAGATACAAGCTGGCAGACGTGTTCCTGACTAAGTGTGAGCACGTGCAAGGAAAAAAAATAGCTGCAGAATTTGATTTGAAATCAGATTCGATCCTCCTAATATCTTCATGATCTTGAGAATCAAATTATTTCCTTACCAATGGGGATATGCAACGTAAACATGGGGAGAGAATATCTGCTGAAGATAACGAAAAGGAAGGAAGAGGAGGACATAAAAAATTATAAAAACACAGTTACTGTTCACGTTAGACATTAGAGGGAGTTTACATTTTCTGTAGTAATTTTCTAGGAATTTTCGTATTTTCTGGGAAAAGACCAAGGATGGAGACTTTGTATTTTGCTATTTCTTTGTTGGTCTTCACTTTCGTTATTAGTAGTTAAATCTTTCTTCTTGGTTGAAGGGAACCGCGCTATCATCTAGTATGTGTGAGATTTCTAAATAAAGTTTGTTTCATTGATGAATATTGAGTGTCTTCCAAATTGCTTTTTATGATTGAATTGGTTGATTTCTAGGGTGTGCAACTAGGAATTGATTTGTTTAATAGCCAGATTAGTAGGATTTGACGTTCAGTTTTGCTAATCCATAGTGGCAATTATGATTACCATCTTTACATTAGAGTTTGGAAATTCTAAGAAGGTGCTTAACTTGATTAAATGCATATCATGCATGTGTTGTCTTGTTCATTGTTTCTTAGTTCTTAAAGCTACTAATTGACTAAACTTAAGATCGCATCTAAGTTGTTGATTAATAAGAATATTTAAAATACATATTTTAATTCATTTAATCTTAAGAGAAAAACATTACTCAATGAATGTTTGTTAATGGATTGAATTTTATATTGAGGATCCATATTAGTGTGATAACATTGGTGACTCGAAACCAAAGTTTGTTTACTGAATTTCCACATTTAATTATTTTTATTAATTTTTGATTTATGCCATTTTTTAGTTCTTAAAATTACATGGTTTAGGAGTGGGGGAATTTGATAGGATGATTAATTCACTATTTTGATTTCTAATTCCCTTTTGTTGGGTGCAAATTGAGTTCAACATAATGGACTTACTCATCTTTTGTTATTAGGGAGTCTTGAGCATTCTTGGAGCTGATTATAAAGTAAAAAGTCATGAAATGGACAGATAAGGAAATAGATACAAGATGGCAGACGTGTTGCTGACCAAGCGTGGGCACGTGCAAGAAAAAAGAATATTTGTAGAATTTGATTTGAAATCAGATTCGATCCTCCTAAGATTTTCATGATCTTGAGAATCAAATTATTGCCTTACCAATGGGGATCTGGAACGTAAATATGGGGAAAGAATATTTGCTGAAGATAACGAAAAGGAGGGAAGAGAAGGACATCGAAAATTATAAAAACACAGTTGCTGTTCACGTTAGGCATTAGAGGGACTTTACATTTTCTGTAGTAAATTTCTAGGAATTTTCGTAGTTTTTGAGAAAAGACCAGGGATGGAGACTTTGTATTTTGCTATTTCTTTGTTGGTTTTCACTTTTGTTATTAGTAGCTAAATCTTTCTTCTTGGTTGAAGGGAACCATGTTATCATCTAGTATGTGTGAGATTTCTAAATAAAGTTTGTTTCATTAATGAATATTGAGTGTCTTCCGAATTGCTTTTTATGATTGAATTGGTTGATTTCTAGGGTGTGCAACTAGAAATTGATTTGTTTAATAGCCAGATTAGTAGGATTTGACATTCAGTTTTGCTAATCCAAAGTGACAATTAGGATTACCATCTTTACGTTAGAGTTGGGAAATTCTAAGAAGATGCTTAACTTGATTAAATGCATGTCATACATGTGTTGTCTTGTTTATTGGTTTCTTAGTTCTTAAAGCTATTAATTGATTAAACTTAAGATCGTATCTAAGTAGTTGATTAATAAGAATATTTAAAATATATGTTTTTATTCATTTAATCTTAAGAGAAAAACATCACCTAATTAATGTTTGTTAATGGATTGAATTTTATATCGAGGATCCATATTAGTGTGATAATGTCGGTGACCCGAAACCAAGGTTTGTTTACTGAATTTCCAGATTTAATTATTTTTGTTAATTTTTGATTTCTGTCGTTTTTAAGTTCTTAAATTTACATGAATTAACCCCCCATTTGTTTTAGTTTTAAACTCTTATAAACTTTACCGTTAAAAATTCCTCGTGGGAACAATCCCTACTTTCTACTAGTACATTAATTTGTATTGCAAGAAGTTGGCTTCTTTTTATATTTGGTTGCAGGTGACAATAGTACCAAATAGATTAGTTCAAATTCCTAATAAGTCTAAAAAAAATTTAGTTGTTTAAAAATTATTTTCAAAATGGGTTAATTTTATTAAGAATAATTTATATTCACTTTAATTTTTAAGAGTTTAATTATTAAATTTAATTAATTATCAAATCAAAGATTCGAATCAAACAATGTTTTAAAGGATTATTTGTCAAAATTAGATTATGTTAGATAGATTAATATAATTAAAACAACAACAATAACTCCTATTAATCCCCCTGACACGTGAGATCTGGGATAAATTAGTATCATTAGATTATATTAATTAAGATGATATCTTTAATTTTAAAATTAAATTAATTATATTAAGATTAACAATTAAATTTATTTCTAATTAATATTTTAGGAAAATATTTTCTAGAAATTAAACTAATTAAATTTCAACCAAATTGAATTAATTACACTCCTTTAAAATTTAAAAAGTTGTTTCTTAGTTAAAATTGTTTTTTCAATTTGATTGAAATAAGATAAGTTTATTATTTTAGAGGACTATTTTCTAGTTTATTTAGAAATTATTCTTTTTAAACTTGAACAATAAGTTTCTTAATAAATTAGAATCGTATTTTCTTGATAAAATTTAGAAAATAATTTCATTTATTAATAAAAGATATTTTAGAAATAGTTTTCTAAATCATTAAAGAATTATTTTCTAATTAATTGAAAAATAATCTCTAAAATAATGTAATGGGCTTTCTTAATTAAATTTAAAATATTTTATTTAATTTTAAAAGTAATTTCCTTTTAACATTACAAAATAATTTTCCAACTGAGGAAATAGTATTTCTAATTATATTAGAAATATTAGAATGTATTACTCATAAAATTTTGAGAAATGAGTTTTTATTAGTTAAAATAAGGAAGAAGAATAACTTATTAGAAATTTTTTCAATTAAATTTATTAAAGGAGTCAAGATAAATAGAAATAGTTTCTAATTGAATTTTAAAATTGTTTTCACATCAAATTGAATTTCTATTTATAGTAGAAACTTGATTTTTTTAGGAATCAATAGTTTAATCTAATTTAATTATCCAAAGAGTTGAAAATATTATTTCTAATTATGAAGATTATATTGATAATTAGAATCAAACAATATTTCATGCCAATAATTTGATTATATATGTATGAGTAATTACATGTTTAAAATGTATGACATTTATATGTTCAAATCAAATGCTTATAATAGATAAAGTTTTAAAGGATTATCTATCAAAATTAGATTAAGTAAGATAAATTAATATAATTATATTATATTAATTAGGATAAAATCTTAATTTAAGATTGAATCAATTATTTTTAATTATATTAATATCAACAATTAAATTGATTCCTAATTAATATTTCAGAAATTATTTTTCTAGAAATAAAATTAATTGATTTCAATCAAATTGAAATTAATTAGACTCATTTAAAATTTAGAAGTTGTTTCTTAGTAAAATTGTTTTTTCAATGTGATTGAAATAAGATAAGTTTAATATTTTAGAGGGAACTTTTTATTTTATAGAAATTATTTCTTTTTAGCTTGGATAATAAGTTTCTTAATAAATTAGAAAAGCATTTTTCTTGACTATATTTAGAAAAATGTTTTCATTTATTAATTAAAAAGGGCCTTCTTTGATATTTTATAATTTTTTTAATTTATTAAAGAATTATTTTCTAATTAATTGAGAAATTATTCTCTAAAATATGGTAATGAGCTTTTTAAATTAAATTTAAAATATTTTATTTAATTGTGAAAGTAATTTCCTTTTGACGTTAGAAAATGATTTTCTAATAGAGGAAATATTATTTCTAATTGGATTAGAATGTGTTACTTACAAAAGTTTTAAAAAAACTTTTTCTTAATTACAATAAGTAAGAAGAATAACATATTGAATTTTTTTGTTAAATTCATTAAAGGAGTCAAGATAAATGAAAATAGTTTCCAATTGAATTTTAAAAATGTTTTCACATCAAATTGAATTTCTATTTAGAATAGGAACTTGATTTCTTTCGAAATCAATAGTTTAATCTAATTTAATTATCTGAAAGAGTTGGAAAGATTATTTCTAAATGGAGAGTATATTGATAATTATAATTAAACAATATTATATACTTATAATTTGATTGTATATGCATGAGTAATTACATGTTTTAAATGTATAACATTTATATATAATGAGTTTTTGAAAACACCATTCAAAATTAAATCCCTCGTAAAACATTAAGTATAAGTTAAGAACGTAATTATTATCTTCCATCATTTAAGCATAAAACCAAAATTCTATATATTCTAAGACTTGTTGAGCAACTCAAGGCCCATTTAGAAATCTTCTTAAATTAATAGGTCCTATTTAACTAAATTTATATGATTTGGATGAGTGATTCATGATCGCATAAATTTTGAGATAGAGTTAGTAATAGAATATAAGGTATCTTTTGATAAGAGTTGTCAGATAATAGATCTAAGAGTCATATGAGAAGTGGATAAAGATGTTTACCTAATTTAAGTTTAGTTGGTTTGTTGAATAGTTAAGATCAATTAAATTTAAATAGGTTCCTAGTCCACTAGAGAGATTAAAGCAATCTTTATGAATATTAGTCATGACTATTATTTTGAATAAAATAGTGAGAGTAACCAAATAAATGATTAAAGTTCTAATCTTATTTGGTTGTCATAACATATAGCTAATTACTTGCATTTCTTACATTAATAATTTGTTCTAAGTAAATATTACTATAATTGATGCTAAGTTGTTAGCGAACCAAATTTCTTGGACATAAGATTAAGTTTGAGGAGAGTTTGCATAGTTATAAAGAAAAATTATAAGTCCATTATGTAATTTTGTAATAATCCCTATTAAGGATCTAGTGACAAAGTTTTAGAGATATATCAATATCATGTAGATGCAAAAATGTAATGACATTTTGAGTTAATTAATTTCTTATAAACTTTAATGATAACATGTAAGATGGAAGTTAACACTGAGATAACATAAAGCAAACATTTGCTTGAAGTAGAATTGAAAGGTGTAGTACCTTGATAAAATTGTTTTACTCAATTTAGCTTACTAAAAGTATAAACATGGACAACAGTTCAAAGCATTAGCTTAGCTATCGTAATTGTTGTCATTAAACAAAATTGACTGTCAGATTGTTCTTATTAGTACGTGATATGATATTGATCCTATATTTTTTTAATTCGTAATTTTGAGTATTTGATTATGAATTTGGATTCATCATTATTACAATGTTCAAGGCATGATAAGAAATAGGTTATTAAAAGAATTAGTTGGTTCAAGTTTATACAAATAGTTATTTGAATATGTGTTGGACCAAGAGAGATTTATGCTTACATAATTGGTAAGAACAAAATGTTAGACAATTGAGACTATCATTTTATCCTATGTTGGTTAAATCAATATAATGTGAATCATAAAGTAATATATAAAGATATATTTATCTTTTTGATTATGAATTGTATGAAACTTATGAAACTTTTTAATTTGAAGAATGACCAAATTAACCTTTATTGAAAGGATAATGTTGGTATTGAATTATTAAATCTATACATATAATATATTTGATGTAATAACAATTTGTAAAAGGATGAATACTTATAGTTCTTTAAATTTACTAATCACTTTATATAAGAATGTTGAAGCATTTCGATAAGATCAATATGGTGAGATTAAAACTTTCTTAATAATTTATAAGAAATGAAATTCTTTAATGAATACTGCCACAACTAAATTTCATAATAGTATGGATTTATGTAAGGAGAAAAATGCAATATGAGACATTGTATATTGTAATATTTATTTATTTTACAACTAAGCCTAATACAACAACTTATCTTTAAAAATTCTAGTTAAATCAATTAGTAAGATTTCATATTAGATATGAAATGGTAGGACTTTGACGGAGTCAAAATTAATGATATTAGGATGTGATGCTTAGTTGAGACATATATTATTTAATAAGTTTAAAACTAAATTAGATAATAGAAAGTTATGAGATATCTAAAAGGTTATTTATTATCTTGCAAATTCCAATGATCGAAATGTTTGTTTTAATGACTACTTATAGGAGAAGTAGTAACATAAAGTTTTAAAAGTTCAAACCTTATGATAATATATCCAATGGGAATTAGTGCCTTTGGTAATGTATTTGATATATTCAAAAGGTTACGAGATGTTAAAAGATTCAATTTTATAATGAATTCAAAATGTATGTCTTGGAGGTGATTGTGAACTTTTCATGTTTACAAAAGGGTTAATAAGAGTATAGTTGTGCTTTTCTGTGGACTATGTAGAGATATATTGCTCATAAAGAATAAAAATTCATATTTTCAATTGTTGAAGATATGATTGTCCAAACATAACTCTTTATAAATATGAAAAAGTAACAATTTAATTATGGGAATTATATTTGTTTAGATAGATACAAAAACTATTTACCTACTTTAGTCTAAGTATAAAGATAATGTATGAAGGCGTTTAATATTTTAGATATCTTATATTTATGAAGCATTAAGATATCTATTATTTTATAATGAGTTGATATTTAAGTTCAAGATCATATGGATACTAACTTTAGAAGTAAATCCTAGTTAATGTATATTTTACTTAGAATAATGTTATTTTGAGATTGGAAAGGTTTCCAATGTGGCACTTGTTGTTAATCAAACTATAATACATTTTTTATTTAGTGAAAAAGGTTATTTGGATCAATAAGTTCTTTAACAAACTTGATATATTTCTTTACATTGTTGAAATATTAATGTAGTATAGAACATTAGAGCTATTGTGCATATGAAAGGAGCCAAGGTCTGATCAAAGATCCAAGAATATATTTAGGTAGTCTTAATTAATCATAATAATAATTAAGATAAGAGTTATAAGATTTAAGCAAGTGCTCACTTTAGATAATCTTGTAGAATCCTCTCATTAAACCACTATCCCAACAGTAGCATGAACTTAAGATATGGCATAAGACGTTTAAGCAATTACCTTAGAGCAAGTAAGAGATTGTTGGTGTATGTACTCAATTAGTTGTAGATTTTGTGATAATTAATTAAAGGCGTTATTTATCTTTATATATTTTCAATTAATTACATTTGATATTTTAATACTAAAGGTCAAATATATAGAATAATCACTGTGCAATTGAAATTATGATGAGATTACAATTATGAGATTCAATTTATATTTATGTATTATTTCTAAATTATTCTTAGTTGTAGTTTCATCAAGATGAGATATTGATGGAATGATAAAACAAGTATACATTATGTTTCCTTCTTACGAAGAAAGTAATTAGACTCATATATTAAAGTATGGAGATGTTTAAACAAATGAGTGGATGCTTATTAGAGAATAAGTTTACTGAATTGAACTGATTATGAAGATCTCAAATAGAATATTACTTATATGTCTTTGATTTTCCTTATTATGATGTTTGTGAAATTGATCCTTATACTTGATAGTACTAAAGTATCTCATGTGAGAATTACAATATTTTGATTATACTTATAACATATTCTCTTTGTAGAAGCTTAGTTGGTAGTACTTGGATATAGTATGAATAGAGATAGTTGAGTAAGTCAATAAAAGATTCGTCACTTTAAAGTAATTAAGAAGAATGTTCCACTATTTTTGATTAGTAGTGATTTAAAGAATTTTTTGACTAGAGTGAACTAAGATTTAAAAAGGTGTTAATATTAATTATAAATCAATTAATAATTACCAGGAACAGATAAACAACAATAACAAAAATATCCCAGTAGAAGTCTAACTAAAATTAGTGGGAATGAATATGATTAGATTTAAAAGAGTAGATACTAAATCCATATTCTATGTCTAATTAAAACATCGAATGATGAAATTATTAAGTTATAGATTATAACAATGTATGAGTAGGTTGAATCATACCACATTGGTAATCCTAATATTTAGATAATTATGATATGTTGCTAGACGTAAATTTTAATATATCATTATAAATTATTTAATTGGATAATAAAAATAAATTAAAATTAATTTTAATTTATATAATACTATTTATGAATTAAAATTAAAATTAATAATCATTAACGACATATTAGGAACCTAATTAGTAACACAAAAAAGAGCAATTAGAAAAAGAAAAATCAATTTAAATTAAGTTAGATTTTATAGTAAAATTTTAAAACTTATGAATCAAACGTGAGATACTTGATTTTTTAAAATTAAATTGTAATTATAATTAAGAAATTTAATTTTAATAAGGAAAAAACTCTTTTGTCTTTTTCTATAAATAAAAGAAAGACATAAAGGAGCTAACACTTCTACCTTCTCTTTCAAAAGTTGAGTTTTTTTCCCTCTATTTTATGGATATTGTTAGAGGCTAAGTACTTGAATAACTTGTGGTTGATAGCTCAAGATGAATCCTGTATGAATTTGAATAAGTTACAATTCGATGCCTTATTTATAATTCATATTTTAAAATTATTTAGTTATATAGATCTAATCGAAATTTCTAAAAATTTATTCTTTTATTGTGGCCATTGATTAACAATTAGTTTGTCAATAGTTTGGAATCACAACATGATATCTATAGAAATGGAGAAACGTGAAGATCTCTGATAGCCATGAAAATGATCTTTGGTAGTGTAGATAGACAACTGTTTACTCCACAAAACTGCTTACGAAGCTTTTGACAAACCACAAGGAAATACACCTAAATTTAATTAAAACCACCAACTATAGAATGGGTGAGGCTCAATGCTGATGGATTCTTTAAGCATAATTACCACTGTAGGAGTCATTATAGACACTCTTGCTCTATAGAGAGGAGGTTTCACCGCCAAAGTTGGTCTTTGTTAAATCAATTCAATTGAACTTTGGAGATCCACATTGGACTAGAGATGATTTAGAAGTTGGGATTCAAGAAAATTGAACTCGAAGTGAACTCTTTAACAGCTCATAACATTTTAACAATTTAAAGAATGAGAATAATCCATTCAATAATCACGAACCATTAATTCAATCTATTCCTCATACGATAAAAATACCAATCAAGTAGCTGATTACCTAACACATAGTTGAAGTTGAAGGGTTTTGAGGGGCCCTGGTAAGAAATTGGACTAGATCCAAGCAAGCTCATATATGACTAATATATTATATCTCAATTCAAAAACCATAAGACAATAAGTTATGAATCCTATGTTTATATACAACTCCTTCATCTTTATGTCTCTTTAAAAGTATGAGTCTTATCTTTATATACAACTCCTTCATTCTTATGTCTCTTTTTGATATGAGACTACTTTACCTGTGAATTTTTAACATCTCCCTTTTGAAAGTGGATCCATCCATATCAGACTAGCTCCTTTTTAATCCATAGCTTATATGAAGCTATTTGAGTCACTTTATGAATCATCCATTAATTTGAACCAAATCTATAAATCTATATTCATCATACTTTGCCAATCTTATATAACTCACATCATCTTTATGTCTTTTTTTGATGTGAGATTACTCCACTTGTGAATTTTCAACATCTCTCCCTCACAAGTTAATCCATCTATATTAGATTAGCTCCCCTCTTAATCCATAGCTTATACGAAGCCATTTGAGTCACCTCATGAATCATCCGTTCAGTTCACCTGACCCAGCTCTATGAATCTTTATTCATCATACTTCGCTAGCTCTAATGCCAATGAATGATTTTGTCGGAGCCTGGGGATAAATTGCGTAAATCCAAATAAGCTAATATACAACTAGGATATCATATTTCAACAAAAAACTTTAAGGCAATGAGTTATGTATCATATCTTTGTATATAACTCACTTCATCCTTATGTCTCTTCTTAAGGATTACTCTACTTGTGAATTTCCACTTGTGACCTTTGTGACCTTACAGAATAACCTCTTTGTAAAAATATAAAGAAAAGATTGTGTATATTATGACCCTCTCCAAATTTGCGAAGAGGCTTGTGTACTGGTTACGTTGACTTTTTCCAGTTGTGAATTTCTAACGATACTTGTCAAGGAGATTTGTGAATTATATTCCTCCCTACCCTTCGTAATGCACTGCATATGACCCTTCTGAATGACGAAATTGACGCCTTAAGCATTTAATATGCTGTAACTTGTGCAACTTTCATTAGGTAATTCATAAAAGCTACTCTTTCAATAACTAAAAAAGACAAATAGTTTTACAATATTTAAGTTTGCTAAACAATTTGGAAGTTAGTATTTACGTTTGAGAAACTACATCATCTTTATAAGTCTCCCTTTCTTTTTAACAATAAGTTCACCTGGCCAATTGAAAAGCCCTGGAAAAGGAGTCCGGATCGTCTGTCTAACTTTTCCCTGTCTTATTCTGTCTAATGGGAGAACGACGTAGTTTTTTTTATAAAAATTTGGCAGAGGTTGCCACAGATGACATGCGCCTGTGGGTCTCACCCATAGGCACAGTTTGCAAGCCACAGCTGAAGCCAAAGCTCGACAATTTCCTTTGTACTGCACAGGCCACACTCCAGGCGCTCTACCGCTCGGTACAGGCACTGTACCGCTCAGCCTCGATCGCTCGGAATCTACTGCTCGTCCTCTATCGCTCGGTCTCAATCACTCGGTCTCTACTGCTCGGCCTTGATCGCTCGGCCTCTACCGCTCGTCCTCTACAGCTCGTTCTCGATCGCTCGGTCTAAATCACTCGGCCTCTATCGCTTGGCCTCGATCGCTCGGCCTCTACCGCTCGGCCTCGATCGCTCGGTCTAAATCACTCGGCCTCTACTGCTCGGCCTCGATCGCTCGGCCTCTAACGCTTGGCCTCGATCGCTCGGCCTCGATCGCTCGGCTTCTATTGCTCGGCCTCGATCACTCGGTCTCGATCGCTCAGCCTCTACCGCTCGGCATCGATCGCTCGGCCTCTATGTCCAATGATGGGAACGACACATTTACAAGTTGATCACCATTCTCTTCATTCGAATCGGTTCCAGTAACATCTTCAACTCATGGTTTCGCCTGAACCTCACTGTTACTATCCTCTCCATCCTGTTCAACGTCCCAAAACAAGCCCTGAAGCTCATTAAACACAGCGCTATAGAGATTATGCATCAAGAACTCAGGCGCATCTGGACCGTTGAAGCCATCATAAATCCCAACAAACAACCATCCGTGCTCCTCCGATACAACCACATGTACTCGATCCTCTCCCGCCTTCCCAAGCGCCCACTGCGCATTACACTCGTCAATACTCCCCTTATCTTCTCCGATACCCTGACCCACTCTTCTGTTCAACACTGGCACAACCCACGGTTGATTCTTCTTCTTCTCCGACAAATTTCCATATATCGCCTTCTTAATCTCCATAATGCTACCTTTTCTCTTCTTCTTCACATAAAACCCTCCCAGCGGCGCTGACAAGTGCACGTGACCGCCGTGTTCGGCATCGAGCGGGTCGGACAACGCAATAGGACCCGAAAGGAAGAACCCATCGTTGCCTCGCGGCACTGGTTGCAACAGCAAAGCACAAAACGTCCGTGTACAGCCAATCCCATTGACATTCACAATACCAGTATTAGTACTAGTAGTAGTGGCTACAAAGTCTTTGGTGTCAGTGGCGTCGTCGTGAATACCGTCGAACTGGAGCACCGTTCTGGGAGTACAAGAGTTGGCACTAACGGACGCGCCGGAGATGGGTTTGAACCCGGTCTCTGAGCCAACTCCAGGCCGGGTAGGGGAGAAGCAGAAGGACTGCGTAGGGGAAACGAAGCGATCGGATGGAGTTGGAGAAAGGAAGCGGTTAGAGGATCGGACGTAGCGAAAGGAGTGACCTAGGGTTTAATCCAACGGCTCAGTGGCCTCCGGCGAATGACGTGTGTTGGTGGTCGAGGGATTGCTGCAGCGGAAGAGGGAGGAGAGTCCACTTCCCATGTGTCACATGTGCCTCCGCCACCTTCTATTTGACTGTCGATATTATGAGAGAGAATGTAAAATTGGAAACTATTAAACAAAAGGACCATGCGATAGTTGTTTTCAAATTTTTGATCTAAAACAAGAAAAAAGAAAGCAAGTTGATGAGTTCTATGATTGTGATTAGTAGTGTGGTATTGTTGTGTGATAGATATATAATAAAACGTCTTTCAAGAAATGTCCTCCCTTGCAACAGGGCCTGGAATTTTACTCCATGTCCCCAGATTATATATCATCTAATCCGTCCCATATCGCTAGTTAACCTTAGCGTTATTTGTTTATATTGCGTGCAAAAAACTCAAACGCTCGTGTTTGTAGAAAGGAGAGATGGTTGGCATCTCCTTTGACAAAAACGGGAGCAGTCTTTGAGCTAACCTGTTAACGACGCACTTGGTTAAGGCCTACTCACCTTTGTTGTGAATCTATAACCAACTTTTATTTTCCCTTGGTCGGCGGAGATGGAGTACATAAGTCCCGAAGGCCTCCGAGTTGACGGTCGTCGTCCAATGAAAGTATACTCTCTCCCTCACTTTGGGTGTTTCTTTCTTTTAGTTTCCAGGTTCTGTCAACATGGTTAACTGATTTTTATTTGCTTTTGCAATGATGTCAGATGAGGCAAGTTAGAGCACTGTAACTAAAGTTGATGGGTATTGTTTGATCTTCCTAAAGTTTGGTTCTTTCTTCTTTTTGGCTTGACTTTTGGAAGGGAAACATTGGTTTGTTGGTTTTTTCACTCCTTTCCTACAGTTCTGCTGTTTTTGAGATGGGTAACACTAAAGTTCTTGCAGCAGTATATGGGCCTAGAGAGGTAAGCTATTAATTTTCTGGTTGTGGAAGGTTTGCTGTATTATTGTTGTTGGTGGAAGTTTGAGTTGGTCCATGTTGAGTTCTTGAGCTTTTTGTTACTTCTTCTCGTGCAGGTACATAATAGGAGCCAACAGATGAATGATCAAGTGTTGGTAAGCATTAATTTTGTACTTGTCTGTAGGAATATTTAGTTTTT